>JARQTJ010000128.1:302235-319172 GCA_030142635.1 Trachelus troglodyta | reverse complement strand
GAAAGTGGAGTTGACCTTGACGTAGCTTCAGCGCCTCCACCGATAAAAAAATAGGGTAGTCCAGTATGACGGTCTTCGCGGACACTGAAACTTTAGTCAGAAACATTTTTGGATATAAACAATAGTTTGAGTGCTATTGCTCTGTAACACTTTATGTGCCTCACCCTGTATATACGAATATTTGAGTCTGGTGGACATGAGATTTTTATGGTTAAAGGCGTAGATTTTTTAAAGAAAATTCGCCAATGATGATCGATTAATAGGTCTATAACGTGAAACGTATACTGTACGTTGTGAATATATTTTTAAATTCGTTGTTGTAGGAAATAATGATTACCATGTACGAGAGCGGATAACGCAATTGTGAAGTTTAACTGTCAATGAGACGAGAGCAAATGTAATTTCCGGTTTTCTTTGTGAAGTCAATCCCGAGCATACAAAGAAGACACCAATCTTTCCTATAATTATCCCCGCCACGTGCTCAGTAAGAATCATCTTTGATTTTACTAGATCCATTGAAAAGAGTGTATATAGTAAATTTACAGCATTTTACAAGAAAACAATTTCGAAATTAGTTTTAAATAAATGAGAATAAAAGAGTACCTTTTTTATTCACATTGATTAGCATTAATATCAACGATTACAAAATTGCCAGTAAATTAACCTTTATAAAATACACTAACAAATAAAAGATCAGGAATCTGAAAGAATTTTGGCCTCCAAGTTACTATACTTATTTACTACATTTTACTAAGTGTATTTTACATTTCCGAAATTACCCGCAAGCTGCACAAAGGATTCCATAAAAATTCGCAACTCGTCAAATGCATGCTGTGCGTATTACGACAGGTCAAGAGGTCGTTGAAAATAAAGCCTCATATCCCCCTCCACCCTCTCTCTCGTTCTTTTATTTTTCCCTCGTCATTTCCTCGTCACTCAATCACTCCTCGCTGAAATCATCCATTTGGGCTGGTTGCGCAGCTACAGCCTGTAGGATATTCGGCCGAGGGCGTGCGAGGACATAAGTGCTCCTGGATGTTTCATTCGAATGATGTTGGCGCGGGGGGGGGGGTCGACGACAAGGGAGTGAAAAAGAGAATCGGGGTAGAGATGGATGGGGATCGGAATTAGGAGGGAAGGGCAAGAGATGCAGGCCAGGTACCAATATAAGCAGAACATGCCACAGCATCCGCAGTCAGTTATTCCGTCTGCAATCATTCGCACGCAACCGGTAGGTTTCCTTTCACTTTCAATTCACTGATTAGGCGTGGAACGCTGAGAGAACTCTGTTTAAATCGTGATTGGTTATTGAAAAGATTTAAAAATAAATAAATCGTGCCCTTGCGAATATAATAGAAATTTTCAAAAATCTTATCGCCATACAAATTTATAGGTTATGCGTATTTTATTTTTTGCTAATAACGTCTATACGTTGTTTCCGACGAGGAACCGGTGAAAAGGCGGGACATTCAAAAACTTGTAGGATTATGGATTATCCTTTATATATGATTGCTCGATATTAAAGCTATAACGTGGAACGTCACTTCGTGGTTTTAAACAACAATTGGCTCCTAACGTTAAAATTTGTGGATAGAAAAGACGTCGTAGGGTGTATCTGTCAGTTGATAGAAAATATAACGTGCTATGAATTATATGTATGTAACGTATGATAAATATGCTAGTCATGAACTTCTTGAAGGTCAAACATATAAGTATAAGTAATCTCGTAGAAATTTGTTGTGAGAGACAAATCGTGTCGATTTTGACGTGACATGATTTTTGTGATTTCATATGCTTTTTATTTTTATTTATTCTGATCGGCTTTTATATATTATGTACGTTACAGATTTGGTGTATTCTTGTGAATATTTTTACCTTGATTATATTTCAACGTTTCCATTGTCAGATTGTTTTTATCTTTTTCTTTGTTATACGTGCTCAGTCACCCTTTTGGTAACTACAGCTTTTATCAAACAACGTTTATTAACGAGCGTGTCGTGTGGAGTCAGGACTACAAGGATCGATGAGGTCGCGCAGGTGTTTCGATGAACTTTTCGCTCAGGATCGATAGTTCCTGGAAACTTCCGAGGTTGGCGTCGACTGTGTCGCGATAGCATTTTCTCACCCGTTGAAAATCCTGCGAATTGATTATACTGTGTTTATGTCTATACTGAAATGTCAATGTTACGAACAGAAGAGGTTCATGAATATTCGACTTTTTGAATTTATTCATCTACTTTACTATAGCTAAAGGACGTGTCAGCTCTTATAAAATATACTGATATATTAACACGTTGACTGCCACGGTACTTTTCAGAATTATATTTTCTATTCGTTTATTCATAAATTTTCTGTTCGTGTAAGCCATCCTTGATTTTTTGTTCTCCTCCCTGAAGCTGGTTATTTATATTTACATTGATATATTGCGAATTTCATCGTAGCTGCACAAATATGGCAAGTAAACAAACTACGAATTATTTCGTAGTTTGCAGTCAACGTGTTAATAAATCTGAAATATTTTTATATCGCATGATAGATTTCCATAAATGTATTCGTTTCACTCGTTATCGTCAAAGATTACAAGAACTCAGAACCCAATGATAATTCTTTTGCAATTAGTTGCGACACTTATATATAATATTCCGAAAATTATTCAATACAAAAACATTATATATCGCATACGTTCTGCCTATTATTTGAGGTAAAACCAAAAGACTTTGATCCATGGAAAATGTTTATTGATTTTAACCTACCGTGTTGAAATCTTCATTCTGCTGTGTCAAGATTTTTAAGTTAGCTTAGGGTGACTCTACTGTGAAATTCTTAATCATTGTTAAAATATTTAGATTTCAAGATTCTTCAATATTTATTAATGATCTAGTATCGTTATCAACTTATTATTTAATCACAAAACTGTCTCTCTTTATATTGTGTGATAATGACAATAGCGTGTGTCTTTTTTACAGTTTAGTCACAATGAACAAAATGATCGCACTCCTTTTGGTGGTGCTGGCTAGTGTGTCCGCTGAAGTAAGTACAAAGCTAAATTTTAATAATGTAATTGTCGGTAATTTTTTATTAAATAAGTTCTACGTCAGTCATTTATTATATTTATAAAATTCCCATCGTAGAATGATGCTCACAGGAAGAATTGAGTTTTAAGAATTATATTGCGTAATAAAAGTCAACTGCGTTTTCCTGTTAAATAATTATGCGACTAGAATCTCATCGAAGGTTATCTTGTTTCACAATTGAATTTCGTATAAGTGAATATAACTTTACACAGCTGAACCAGTTCTGGTAGCTTTACAAGTCATCGAAGAGAAGGTTGCTTGGCTACTCGAACCCACTTCTTCCTTGATATATTCTCATAATCATAATCTCATATATTTCATAACATGTGTATCAACTCTGGAAAATTGTGACAGACGAAACAAAAAATTGTCTTTCTATAAACAAACACGCGATACTTTTCGTTTGGAGGAATTCAGAAATTTTCAAAATAAAAATAAGTATTAAAAAAAAAGATTTTTCAAAATAATAATTATTCACAAAAAACTCGTTTCATTCAATGTTTGTAATAGTTTGTCACCTTGTCATTTGCCACTTCTTTAATTACTAAACTTTCATTTTGCAAATCAGGAATTAGTGGCTGTCGTACGCTTGACGCCACATAACTCTACAGGGGGCGCCAATGTCAATGGTGCAATTAAGTTCACCCAGAGTGCAGCAAATGGACCCGTGACTGTCACTGGTACCATTTCCGGTCTCAAGGAAGGTCTTCATGGTTTCCATGTTCATGAAAAGGGAGACCTTAGCGATGGCTGCACTTCCTCCGGAGGTCATTTCAATCCCAATGGCGTAAGTAGCCCATAAGTAGTCTGTGTTTGTAAGACTAAAAACAGTCATAAAATAATATCTATAATTGAAACAAGAAATTTTGGGTAAAAAAATTTTTCAATTAATTAATGACACGTGCATATCATCGTAACAGAAAAATCATGGCGCTCCGGGAGACGCTGTCAGACACGTCGGTGATCTTGGAAATATTCAAGCCAACAGCGAGGGAATTGCTACAGTAAACATCACCGACACTATCATCTCTTTGAGCGGCGCAAACAACATCCTGGGTCGCGCTGTTGTTGTTCACGAGGACGCGGATGATCTTGGCAAAGGCAATCATTCGCTATCATTGACAACAGGAAATGCTGGAGCCCGTTTAGCCTGTGGAGTCATTGGCGTCAGGTGGGTCCAGTTGATGTAGTAATTTTCTTCCAATTCTTTCAGTGCATCCGGATCCGCATGATAGAATTGGATTGTGATCACATCCGTCTGTTTGATGACGCAATATCACATAGAGGATGGATCGTGTGCTTTGTTCGGTTCAAATAATTTCTTTTGACTTATTGTACAAACGTTTACAAGACTCGTGAGACTACTCATCAGTCATCACTTCGTGCTCAACATATAGATATAATTTTATAGATAAATGATTTTAGGATAAGCATTTACTATACTTCATAACAGCACTGTAGACGGTAGGGTAGCTTAAATATCGATCCACCACTATTGTTTTCATTAACTGCAAGTTAATATTTGTGTTTGCTGTCGCTTAAGTTATCTAGCTGAATTTCTCTGTTTTGCTTTATGCTTCCTATGCACGTTATCACAATGAATCCTTTGTATCATATTAATTTGCAAAAAAGTTTTTACATGGCACGTCGAGGCGCCTTCTTGTTAGCTAATTATGCTGTGAACATTAACGCGAATCTAATTAGCAAAGTAACTGAAATTAATTGCAGTACAAAGTAGCACAATAGAACAAAACTGTCAGCGTTGAATTTCTATAGTTATTAAAAGAAAATTAGCCACTTGGTTGCTTTTTGAAAAGTAACAGTCTCGCTTGGTAACTATTACGACGCCATGTTGGGAATCTAATAAAATAGCTTATATTGCTGACTTAATCGAAAATGGAGATCTACGAAAGGTCAATGAACTGTCGTACAGGGCAACGGCGACGTCGTACATGTCTACGACCTTGCAGGGTCACCAGTGCTACCGTAAGGTAAACGTACTGGGTGTCTATGAAATTTATCCATGGACTATTAAAATGATTCAAAGAAATGAATTCCATTATTAAAAATTGATTTGTCGCGTAGATCGATGTGAAAAGGACAAATATGAAAAATGACCATTATATTACTAAGGTATAGAAACATGGTCTATCTCAACTAGTGATATACAAATCTTATAATAAAAAAGATATAACTTTATTGAGATGAAATGTTGACGCAACAAAGCTAACCTAACTTTAAATTTACTAACTTGCTACAATTTTATTGATCTATGCAACTAATTCCTTTTTAAGACACTATACTAATGCTGCACATTAACTTTCGTATACAGATTTCAAGGATGGTCTTGGATGCTGCTATTTTGACAGCTTGAACTTGAAAGTGCATGATAGATTTATATATATAGATTACGTAACTTGAAGGTCTAATGTTAATTGCAGCAAAGTCTGAGCGGCTATTCGCGGGGATGCCTACAGGATGGATTACGAGTCCAGTACCATTCGACTCAAACTCATCATGCAGAACTGATAAGAATTAATATTGTTGCTATATAATATCGATTATTATATGCTATCTGTATACGCTAGCTGTTAATTCGACGCTCTTTGTATTGTATCCATGCTAAAGTGTATGTCTGTACATGTTTTTCGAATAAATTGAACAGTTATAACAACACTAGGTTCTCTGTACGAAGCTCATACGAAATGGTTAACTGTTAGATTTAGAAAATTAAATAATTAGACGTGATTAATAAATCGCTTTGTACTGTCCTGCATAAGAAAATTGTGTTTCACAGTTTTACTTTAAATTTACTTATGCTTATGACGCTGACGTGCATATTTTTTATAGACAAAGTAAATGTTCTATGTTATTTGCAAACGGGCAATTAAATGGTCTTTGCTATAATCTTAATTCTATGTCTTATGTGTATATCACCAGTTGAGGTCATATATTTTAAATATGGTGTTGCGACGTAAGTAAGAGTTACCAAGGATTCAACGCTATTAGCTTCGCTTTTAGTGACCAATGACGTAATGGACATATAATTATTTTTTCAAGAGGTCAATCTACTGGGTGGTTATTTACTTATGACTTTATGAAAGAGTATATACTCTTGTCCATATAAAATTTGAGGAATTCAACGTGGATATAGGGATTATTTGCACGTTAGATATTTAAAACCACTATTCCTTTGTTAACAGTAGCCACTTTTATTTCAATATTTAATGCGATTACCTGGTGCGTTAATAATTGACAGTTATTATACTTAGAATCTATATATGATAACGGTTGTAGATAAAAAATCAATAACATATTTTATTAATTATATATATCCACCTTTACACATTTAGTATTTGTAGGACATTATTAATTTTTATCAATAATTATGTCTGCTTACAGCTCACCAATTAAGAACTGGTCAGGCGCTGGTATAGCAATTGTTTCATCATATGTGGTCAGCATCCTCCTACCAGCTGTTGCACTGGTTTCAACCATCTTGGATTTCTAGAACATAAGTTTAAATATGGGACGTTATACGGATTTTAAATAGAAGACTAAAGGACATTTGCTATGATATTAGCTAACCGCAATTTACATATATACATTCCACGTTAACTGGATAGACATATTTATCCTCTTTTTTCTAATGAATATTATTATTATTTTTGATTGGTGAAAGCGCTCGAGATGTATATCTGTAGATTTTTACTCTTTTATTTAACTCCGGAGTAAGTGTATGGGGGTATCAGACACTCCAACTCAATGCTTTTATAATAGATAACACAATCATACGACTATTCCTAGGTTAATGAAGATAAACACTTTTGATGAAAGAAAGTGATTTAATAGGTATCAGGTTATTTACATTTATTATTGTTTATTTGATAATGAGAAATGCGTAAGAACCATTTCTCTGTAATCAGTTGTTATACTTTATAATTTATTTGATAAGTCGAATGTGTTATATTTACTTTGGTGATACGATGCACAATTATTAACATTTTCGCTGCCTACTAAAATAATGAAAAGCGGCTAATCTGCGCGTACCTAGTATGGACTAAACAGCGAAAGAGTTAGGTATCAGTACATAAATTATAATTTCGTTGTACACTGCATTTAATATGCTGTAGAGACTTAAGAGTTCATTATTTGTTAAGGGAAAGTACTTTCTAACCTGAAAATGAAATGTCATAATTTTAAAAATCTAATAATAAATTATCGTGCAAAAATAGTGCAGGCAGATTTTTGCAAGCTGCATTGTTTTTCGCATGATACTTACATCTGAAATAATTGCGATATAAAAGAATAAGACGTATGTAGTTTTTTATGCTAAAGATGTTCATGCAAAAATTTTGCAATTCACTCATGTTTTTATTTTTGCAATTATCCCTCACGAAAGTGGCATCACAGTAGTTTTAGAACTTACAACAATCTCCGTATACTGAAGTTCGATAAATATAATGTATCAATTCCATATAATTTACAATTTTTGTAATTGTATATTCGAAATAGCCATTTGCACTCTTCAGTCACCTTAAGATAGCGCTAAATAATATTTAAAGTAACTTATTGTTTACATAAATACACATATGAATTAATAAAGGTAAACATAATAGGTACCAGACCTGTTGAATGTCTCTTGTTAAAAAACCCCTGCATCTGATATACAAATTTTGTAAAATATATTTTATGTTTCCTGGGAGAATGTAGATATTTTTCCAAATTGGAATTTTTTTTCTTTAAACGCTAAGTATAATTACCTTAAACTCATCTGGGCTTAATGTAATTATTTCGTTATTGCCACATTCGTGTGAATAATAGGCACAATCTACACGAAGGGTAAATGAACTATATTTATCTACATTCCCATTAACCTACATGTGTACCAGGGGGTCTAAATTGGGGAATAGCTCTTAACACTAGTCTAGCCTTATTTCATATCTTAAACAATAGCGTAGGTAGAAAATAACCACGTCCTCTAAAAGTGTAACCCTATCAAATACGAATGACGTAACCCCACTTAAATTAGCTGATGCGTCGCAGTCTGCTCTTTTTAACGAATGAAAAATACCTTTGACCTTTGACATTATAACAGTCAAATCCAACCTCTTTGTAACATTTGAAAACCCAAAGTTCACTCTATACATAGTTATTTAATTAGATGTAATGTTCAGTTCATTATTTTCAAGCTGATGCACAAGTATCAAAAAGACTTGATAGTCTCACACCATGTATGTAAGCTGGAGCGACGATTTCATTAAGAAAATTTTTTTTCTCAAAATTAACGCAGGTTTAACAAAATCCAACATTCTGTTTCTATTCTAGGGATAAATCTGTTTGATTTAGGCCAAGTAAATCGGTCCACTTGTTCATGAGATATGTATACAAGAAATTCTCGGCTGCTCAGTTTCATTTCGCATCGTTCGTGTATACAACGCGATCGAAGACAATGAAGAATCACGATACGTTCAAGACTAATAGTAATGATTATGAAGGTCGATATATAATTATTATAAATTTTCTACATGAAAATTTTTAAAAATTAGTAGAATTCTGATAAAAACATCTGAAACGTAAAAAAAAGGATGCCAAGTACGTATAGGTGTTTACCGGTACTTCACTTAGAAAAAGTTTTGAAATCAGTATTTGATTCCAAGTTTGGACCCATGAAAAATGTATCCCCTTGCATCATAACTATATTAAATGGTTATTTCTTCGTGTAAATATACGTTGTTTAATTCCCTTGCTATAAGATTTAACGTATTAATCATCTATCGCAACAAGTATTACTATCAGTGAAGAATTTCTTATCGAGTACTATCTCGCGGGATCGTGCAGAAAATTGTCCAAAATTACTTTCAGCCTGTATGCACGCTACAGTGACAATTTAAAAAAATAGTAAGGCACTCCAAATTATATTTGATACGCTCATACATATAAATTGTTTTTTTGAAAATGGTGCCCCATTGAAAAAATTCAAAGTATTGTATACCATACGTTGATTGTATCGTGAAGTTCTGCTCCTCCCATTCTGTATATACATATGTATATAAAGTAACGCGACGTACCTATATTTCTCGTAATTTTCATTTCAATATCGCGGTAAAACTCTCGAGACAATGCACCACCAAGTAATTTCCGATAAGAAGTTCTTCACCAATAACGATAGTCGTGCAATAGGCGATTAATACGTTAAATCTTATGTATCGCGATAAAAATAAATGATGCATATTTACATGAACAAATAATCATTTACTAGTTATAGTGCAAGGTCGTACGTTTTTCATGGATTCAAATTTGCCGCCAAATACTGATTTCAACATTTTTATTACGTGACCCTATAAGGAGCTGGCGCTCTTTTCTTACATGTCAGATGTTTTCGCCAGTATAAATTATTACATTAATTGTATTGCTCATATCCTAGTTAGAGTACCTTATCTTCAAGGACGCCTTTTATATTCATAGACGTCACGACGCTGCTTCGTGAACCTGAGGTTACAGACCTACTTTAGTTACGGTAGGACTTCGACGTCCCAGCACGAAAACCTTTAGGAATTGATCTAATCCTAGCGTGTTCCAAGGGTGTAAAATCCATATGAAAAATACTAATTTTAAAGGTTAAATCGAACGCGTACCGTCTTATGGATGTTACCATGTTGAATTTCGTTGGATAAGATCACGATAGGATTTGGTAGTAAACAATGTGCGTCATACGGTTTCTACCCTAGAGGTTTATATAGTGCGTAGGAATAACAATTCCTTGAAATTCTCTTTGAACTGCCGTGAACTATAGTTACCATGACTACGTCAAAAGGGAAACATAGCAGTCGTTGAGTTTTGACCAATAGGAATCTGGTCTCCTTTTCGGTCTCCAGTAGGATTTTGCGCCTCGGGTACTCTTTGGCCAATCGCCTTGAGTGTCCTGGAATTTCGATCGAACTCAGCTTGCGTTGTTGGTCTACAGGCCGAATGAGTGCTGGTGATGAAAGCGCACTGTTCGAACAACCGTTGAGTGTGATAGACATTTTGCTGTTGGGAAAAAAAAAACAAAAAAATTTTGGTTGTTGCTGATGTTTGATTACTATCATTTATTATATTAGTTATTTTGTGAGGGACTGTGTGTGGTGTTTTTGGAACATATTGAACTTATTTTATTCATTTACAAGAGTAACATTTAAATCTGCTAAAATGGAATCTTGTGGAATGAGCGCGATTAAGTATATCTTATTTCTCTTCAATTTGATATTTGCGGTAAGTGCGAAATTATTTTTATTGAAATTTATTGTGTCGATTGATAATGTAAAGAAATGTGTTTTTAGACTTTGCAAATTTATGTTTAGTCTATAAATTTATGTCATGGTGCTTTATGTAATTGAAACTAAATAATTTACTCTACTGATTTTTGAGTTTGACAATTAATATTGAAAAAAATTTATTTTTCGTGAAAATTTTAATTTTTATGTCCGTTGTAACGTATTACTTGGTATCGATTTTTTAGACATATATCCAATCGATAATACGATAATATTTATTTAGACAAATTTTTCAATCCAATTCAATTAATTAAATGCTATAACAACCATTTTGTCATGTAATCACATTACGGCGATTTAGGGGAAATATCTTATTATCGAAATTCCTTTAGATATCGGGAATTGGAATAATAGTGGCAGGAGCCATAGTCTTGGCGGACGTGGGTGAGTTCAGCCATTTCTTAGAGGGAAGGATAATAGCACCACCGATAGTACTGATAGTGGCAGGCGCTATCGTTTTTATCATAGCCTTTCTAGGCTGCTACGGAGCAGTAAAAGAAAATTACAATATGCTGATTGCAGTAAGTAGAGTATTTCTACATTTCCTACTTAAAAAACTTTTAGATTTTAATTATAATTTAGAAATTTTAATCAAGCCATAACTTTTTATCAAATTTAAAAAATTTTCCTATTCTTATCCCAAGCTGTACAAGTTCAATTTGAATAATTCTTGCTAGGCCCCGTACGAAGCTAGTACCATATCCGTAAAATTTACATAGATTAAGAATTAAACAATTATTTTCCATTGTTCGACAATAGTTCGCCGTAGCACTATTGGTTATCTTCGTGATCGAGCTCGCCGTAGGAATCGCAGCCGCTGTCTTTAAAAATGACTTCAGCATGGTCATGAAGGATAGCTTGAAAACTTCCATGATGAATTATACAGAAGCTGATAAAATGGCTTGGGAGAATGTTCAAAAAAAGGTATTATCAATGTGTTCAAATTAATATTTAAAAAATTTGCATTAATTTCTATTGCAAATCCAAAGGCACCACTTGTTAACTACCAATTATGAAAATTTGCCTATATTATTTTTTTATAAAATTGCTCTTAAAATACTTTCTATAAGAATAACTGGAGGCACATACAATTTTTTGTTTTTGAACAAAAATGTTTTCATGCATTTTCAATCTCAGTGATAGACAAGGGTAGTTGTATCATTTACTAAAATGCATTGCGCCTACAAGAATGCAACCCGTTATACACGCGTGTCAGTGTGCCAAAGAATTGCCTACTCTATACCTACTATTGGAGTCAATGAAATTTGTTGCTAAAAATTGTACAGATGTTCAGTTTGAAAATATTTGATAGTTCACTTAATAACGTATGTTCATTACTTTCGTTTACTAATTGTGCAAAAATTTGTTATTGCGCAGCTGGAGTGTTGCGGCATTGATAATTCAAATGATTGGATCACAGCGAAAGGGACAATAGATAATACATTGCCTGATTCTTGTTGCAAAAATTTGCCAGCAGGAAGTACCTGTCGCACGAATGACGTTAATATGCTGTACAAGAAGGGATGTTTTGCCGAATTAGAACTTCGTGTTCAAAACGGTGCAAAAGTTTTGATCGGTGTCGGAATTGGCATTGCTTTTGTAGAGGTTTGCAGCAAATGACGATCAATTGAAAACTCGATAAAATTCATATTATTAATATTTTGCACGACTGTCTTCTTTTAGATTGCTGGGATCATATTGGCGTGTTATCTGGCGCAAGCGATAAAGAGGGAAGGTGGCAAGTAAAATGTTGTGTATTGAAGACTTTATTTGTGGTATCCATTTTCCGACAAAAAAAATATTCGACACAGTTTGTTTGGCTTTTGTTAATTGTCGTCTGTTTTTGTTTTTTTAATTCTTCGCAGGAAAATATTTGAGTTATAATTTTTTTGGTACATTGGATATATCTTTAAACTCGTCCACGGATTCCAAAAGTAATCAAATTTTTTTAATGCAAAATTTTCATTAATAAATTTTTATATTTTCTTCGTAAATAAGCTTGTTTTGTATAAGTGTCATTTCCCAGCCATTTTTCATTATCGAAATCGTCTTCACCCGGACTCACACAAGGTACTCTATATATCTATACATCCCTTAGATAATAGTGGGCAAAATCAATAAAAAGGAATGATAAGAAATAACATTGACAAATATTTCCATTACTCGCTGAATGACATACAATTCATACAATTCAATTTTTATAAGGCACTCTTGTATGAGCTTCGATTTTTTGTCTTTGTTCCTTGTCTCCAAGTACAAAGATTAAATAAAGATATTCGATATCTCAATTAATCAGAATAGAAACTCTTATAAACCAATTCATATTGACACTGTGTGCCTTATGTGTGTTGCATTAATCAATAATTAATCAAACGCTTACATCGTGTCACAAGTAGGTATTAATTAACGAGGAATCCCACGTGGAATCTTTTATTCGTATAAATATAAGGGAAATTGCATTGTCCCCTAATTAATTTGCCAGAATAATTAATATAATTACCTTAATATGTACTATGTATAATAATCGTAATTATAATTCTAGACTCGCATGTTTAATCTTATAATCGTAATTTACCATTATTATTAACCCATCAAGAATTCGCATAACCTAAGAAAAATTACACAATAATATATACAGTATTAATTAACCTATTTATCAATATTTATTTATCCGCAAGATAAACATTCATGTCGCTAAACCATTTTTTTATCATCTTACCATTCATAAATTTCCCTTCAGTGATAACCACATGGTATGTACTAGAGTACAGTACAATGAAATATATATATATAAAACACACAAGACGACCAAAAAATAATTGTACGAACGTGCACTTTGGTATTTAAAATAAATTAAATAAAAAAAAATATGAAATATTACAAATACGTCACGCATAATAAACTGAGCACGTGCATGCAGAACGTATAGCTAGTATCCAAAAAACATTTTTTTCATTAAACAATCTTCCGATACAGTGCATAAACAATACTTAAGAGATCATAAAGCAAAGGAAGATTATATATGAAATATCGATATCTTAGTATAATATTCGTATTTAATATATGCTTTGATCATTTACTATCGCTATTACCAAAATCCAATAATTGTTCTCTCGTGTATCTAAGTATGTCACATTATACTTATAGGTGTATTACGTAACTTCCGTCGATAACGATAAGCGTTAATAAACTTCGCAATTAAGACTCTTAACAGTCGTTCATTATGGGCCTATATTATGCGAATTATATTTACTATTATTAATATAGCTAGCATGTAATCTATCCAGATCTTCGCTTATTTATTTATACGTACCAGCCTAAGATTTTGTAACCTTTCTCATACGTATAATTTTCTTGGATGCTCCAAGGCATTACTGTGCTGTAAGATACATCTGTAACGCAATAGAAAATTATAATTAAATAAAGTTTCTTGCCGATCGTACATTGACTTGTTCACTGTCACGTCACTTGAATCGTGAATCAGTGTGTGATTAAAATTTATTTTATTTTTATAAAAAATTTTACCTTCTGTCATAACGCAACTGGGCAGGTGCATTAAGATAATTCTCATGGCGACTTCTATAATTAAAAATTATCGGCCTTTGGGTAGAATGACGTATATAAGTATTAGGTGGTGATTGATAATTTCTAGCGATCGAATTGTTCTTCACATTTTCGCTTGGTTCCTCTTCCGGTTTATGTATTCGTGCAAGAGGATTTTGAACTCTTGGAATTTCTGTGTTGTTATTTATCAAGTCCGTTGTCGCGTCCTTATCGGAATTTTGAAGTGTACGGATTAAGATGCATGATAACACCATTGCGATTATCTGAAAAATTAAAAGCGACAATTGTATAATTTTTATTATACTCCGTGTCTATAAATTCGTTATAGACGGGAAAAATGATATTTTTTTAAGCAATAAAAACTTTTATCACTCACTTCGCTAAATGTTATTGCTCGTTATAAAGTTTAGGTAAAGTATTGATCTAATTGTCGATGACGTTGATATATGTACGAATATAACGTTCATCGATCAGCACAGTTTTGAACAATTTTTATCGGATAAATTATCTGCTTATAACGATATAGTTACTTTACCTTGATTATACCTAATAATATTAGCACTATAGACAGTAACCAAATGAGGTTGTTCATAAGACTTGTTAAAGTTGTATAACAACCAGGGAAATTAACATCCGCAGCTTCGCAAGTGCTATTGGAATTGCAGCATGAACCAGGTATGTTTCCCAAAAGTGTAATCCAGTCATCGGGGCCATTGATGCCACAACATGATAACTGAAAAATTAATGCCAAAGTATGATTATTCGTACAGAAGAAAATTTACCCAATTTTTTTTCATATACAATTTTGACTTGATTTTAAATATGAACTTGAATGGTTGAACTTTGAAAATGCTTACGTGGGATTGAAGTAAGTTTACAGATGCAGCGTTATGGGTATAATTACTCATATGCTCTTCCAATGCATTGTACGTTGCTGCTGCTGCAAAATTTATTGTAGCTGCTCCGACTCCTGCTAATGTGATAGTGAGGAGAAATTCTCCAAAGAGCAGAACACTGAACTGTAATGGAAATAAATGTTATGAGAATTTCCATAAAAGTCATCGATTTAGTCTAGTGACATAAGGGATTGTTATGAATGACATAACAAAAACTTTTTAATAAATCTCATACAGTCTAGTGCGAATAATTTGGCGGATGTGAGAGAGTGATATTGATTAGATGAAAGACTAATCCTCACTGATAGATTGTATTTAATGAATCATGATTTTCACTCAAATAATCCGAATAATCCAGGGTGTTCCGAAAATACCTGACCCGGTGGGTATGGCGGTGTTCGGGAGGCTTCACTGATCACGAAAATGATCTTCGCTTTGTCCGGAAGCTCTTAGTTTTTAAATGGGAGCAGGTCAAAGTTGACCAATTACAGTGAGGTGTCAACAGAAACGTAGGCTCCTACGAACTCTGAGTTTTCTTCACTCACTTTTGTTTCTCAGTGGCTATGGGCCAACTGAAACCAGGCGAAGCCATGCCTATTAGGTGTCACTCGCTGAGAACAGTCACGCACTAACTGAAAACTGCAATATCTTATGATAATGTAGGAAATAATAAAGATCTGTCGCAATAGGTAAATCTGAAATCTGTCACCTAGAAGTATTATGTAACTTGGTGTAGACAATAAAAGCGTGCTAGAATAAATCGTGGAAAAGTTCCTGGGAAAAAATACCAGTAAAAGTATCAATAAAAGTCCGGGAAAAAGTTATAGAAAAAGTACCGAAAAAAGTATCGGTAAATATCCCGCAAAAAGTCCCGGAAAAAATCCCGGGAAAAGTCCAGCAAAAAGTCCTGGAAAAAGTCCCGGGAAAAGTACCGGAAAGAGTCCCGCAAAAAGTACCGGACAAAGTACCGGAAAAAGTGTCGGAAACAGTCTTGGTAGAAGTCCAGGATAAAGTCCCGGGAAAAGTACCGGATAAAGTACCGGAAAGAGTCCTGCAAAAGGTCACGGAAAAATTACCGGAGAAATTAAGAGAGAGGATTGAAAGATTAAGGCCCAAAATTAATCTGAGTATGATATTATTGGTGCATTAAGGAACTAGACCGACGCAGATCATTTATAGAACATCGCTTCAAGCCACAATCACTGTAGGGAAAGATCAATCTCAGATCAGTTTTGGATCTATGCAGCAGACTGAGTTTTTCCTTCGTAAACGTACTGAGCATAATCTGCCGTGAAACACGTAATTAAATATTGCATAGTTTTACCATACGTACCTAACTGAATCTTACATGGAACACGTAAAAGTATCTATCAGCGATCCGTCCTGTATCTAACAACTTTTACTGTAAGCATTCAATGATAACGTTATAACTATTATTTCAATTCTTAGATTCCTCGTCCATGTCCGTTCCTTTATCTGGGTACCAGCGTACGCTGCCATAATATTTTCGTGGAGTCTTCTTTTCCCGAACACTCCTTCCTCAAAAAATGGGCATTCCATCGGCGCATTCATAATACACTTCAATTTTGCAATAATAACATTAATCGTAAAATTAAATTAGAGAAGCATAGAAAGTATTAGTGCTGACATAGTATAGGATCTGAGAGAGAAAAGCAGATACATGTAAATCTTTTATCGTCCACATCAAGTTACACAATACTTGTAGGTAACCGATTTTGGATTTACCTATTGCGACAGATCTTAATATTTCCTACATTATCATAGGATATTGCAGCTTTCAGTTAGGGCGTGACTGTTCTCAGCGAGTGATATCTAATAGGCATGGCTTCGCCTGACTTCAATCTGCCCGGTCTGCCCATAGCCACCGAGAAACAAAAGCAACGGAAGAAAACTCAGAGGTGCTTACGTTTCTGTTGATGCTTCACTGTGATTGGTCAACTTTGACCTGCCCCTATTTAAAAATTAAGAGCTTCATGACAAAACGAAGGCCATTTTCGTGATCAGTGAAGCCTCCCGAACACCGCCATACCCACCGGGTCAGGTAATTTCGGAACACCCTGTATTTA
>JARQTJ010000128.1:263412-302135 GCA_030142635.1 Trachelus troglodyta | reverse complement strand
CCATTTAAAAACTATGACCTTCCGGAGAAAAGGAAGGTCATATTCGTGATCAGTGGTGCCTCCCGAACACCGCCATACCCCGTTGGTCAGGTAATTTCGGAACACCCTGTATAATGGTAATATGGATTTGAAAATTATACAATTAGGTGTTCGATAATTGACTTAATGATAAATTAATTTTCTTAAATGGCAACATAGACTTTTTCAAATGTAACTATCTCGTGATATGGAGTATATGGCTTTAAAATATCATTTTGATGATACTCTTGATAAAACATTCAACAATTTATATTTGACTTCAAATAACTGACACTCTCTAGATTCGTATCTTGGCTGTTCCATGAGCATTTATCGTGATATGCTTTCTTAGAGTTAATCAATCGTACCGAAAAATTTTCGCTGATAAATTTTTTAGTGATTGCACAAATAAATGTTAATATTTATGAAAAAGTCCAATTTAACATCTGCTTTATGCAATTCTCTATAGGAATGGGAGTATAAAATTGATGAGGTGCAAATTGCACATAATATATTAAGCATTGTGAGGTTATTTTTCGTTTCACGGCCACAAGGCTGCTACCGATTCAGATAACGTTTTCGCTTTCTGGTTCCCTTCCAGTCGTCACCGTCGAGTTGCCCGGCATAGCAGAGTACCCTACGGTGAGGTCTCCACGGACCGGTAGAAGTCCGGGTGAGATACCGGTGCCCCGCTGGCGAGAGGGAGAGGGCTGTAGTGCGGGCGGAGATACAAGATTGTTACGGTTAAGGGCAGGGGAGGAATCCCTTGATTCGAGTTAAGGATGTGGTGCCCAGCTGTCGCCTACAGCCCTGGGGAAGCCACGGTGGAGGATTTCCAAAAGTTACATACCGATTGACTAAGAATCGCCCTCGATTTGGTTTAAAGGGACGACCCGAGGGAAAGGATAAAAGTTATCGGCTATAAGGATCTTGGCCAATCAGAATGATTAGTTCCCGAATTTGACTATCGTCAAAGCAGTCTCTCTTGGGACACCGTTGGAGGTGCCTCGAGCTGCCTGCCTGGTGCTATCTGTTGATAGCTTTTCTAACTGTATTTTCTATATGGTATACAAAGTTCTCGCGTTGTTCTCGCAATATCCAGAAAGTTCTATCGATTTTCTGCGCGTATTTTGGAGGTGCAGGGCTGTGTCTAGTGCAGTGCCCCCCCTGAGGGTTCCCTCGATACAGTTCTCGGCCTTCACAGATTAACTGAACCAGCTCCGGTGAGGACTTCTAATGTATTATTTGGTGGAGGGATTTCGATTTTATAGCTCCGATTCGTTCTGCTACGTTCTCGGTCGATTGATCTCTGTTTCCGGTACTATTTACCTGACGCTTCCTGCGACCCTCTATACCTCAACCTAGCAGCCTGAGCGCCCGTGCATTTTCGTAACCGTTCGCTCCCGTTTGTGCATTCAATTGCGTTTGCTGATTTTACTCAACCCCAAAGATCCTACAGTAGCGTTTCTCGATTTTACACATCCCCAAAAATCGACAGTACACGTTGCTATCGTGTCTTCTGATAAGATCCGTCAGAGCTCTCGTTCTGCGGAGTATAGTCTGTTCCGCCTCAATTCCCAAATTATCGTCGGTTCCCGGTTGAAAATAATTGGCTGCTGCTCCCCTGGCGTGCGAATGCACGGACTAAGGGTGGACGGCCGAAGGTGACGTAGGTCAGTTCTCGAATTTTCGTTATCAGTGTTAATAAAATAAGTTACAAGATATACCATATTCGGAAAATTAATACGTTCATAATATATCTGCATATATTAATATATTATATTTGTCACATACCGTGATGATACCATTAAGGTAGTTTTGTGATACCGAAATCACACCCAGCCAGCCAATGAGAATAAGAGAGACGAATCCAAAGCACAGAGCAATGACCGGCTTGTCCAAGTAATAATCCAAATATTCTTCGTGGACGAAAAATATTATTATAACCCTAATTGTCGTGAGAAATGCCAAAACTGCGATAAGCTGAAAAAAAATAATTTAGTCAAACTGTCTAGTGTCTATTTTGATTTTCATATATGTTAAGAATAAATGTTGTATAAAATATATTTTAACCGCTGTTCATTTGATTTCTCAAAAAATAATATATTTTTACGATAATTCTGCTTACAATTAAAAGAACGTCCAAGAAAATGTGGATGATCTTGAGATATTTCTTTATTTTGTTACTGGTCTTCTTTGTGGACGTCATCTTATGTCCCACTTCACTAGTCAATCACGTTTGATCGGATGAACGGCTACAGGCAGCACAAGTCACTCGATGTGTTCAAAGCTCTCAAGACTGATTACGACGTTGATCACAAAGAAATTTCATTCGCCAACGAAGGCTTTAAGAGACACTGATAAGTAACGGTATATTCAGAATTCCCCGAATGTCTAATCGCCATCACCAATATCGCGACGTTCGCGATTGTTGTTATCATTAAAGTTATTCATTATTGCTGTTCTGATCACAACACATTCAATCAGCTTGTATATATTTGTTTACATGTATGACACTTCCTTATCGGCAAGTAGGGGTCTTATAGTTATCATTAACGGAAATAGATAAAAGGAAATCAGATTTTGAATTTATTATTATTTATAATTAGTCATCCGTGAATAATTCGGCTTGTGAAAGTCTCAATAAATTTGACAGAAAGATATAACGGTGATGATAAAGTAACATTTTTAAAATACGATCATTGTAGTTCGGGTATGATTAACGATTGTTGGTATCTCAAAAATTTTATTCTGGCATAATTTACCTTTTGAGTGACAAATTTTACTTCTTTGCTTATCGAGGTAAGAGATAATCATGAATTTCAGTAATTTACTTTGATGGGAATACAGACATCGATTTTAAGGGATATGATAATTATTGTGATCAATTAATCATTATTTCATTGATTTTAAGTATATATCAAATTGACTTCATGTTCCATTACACTATTGCTATCGGGTTCTAATATTATCTGATTTTTCTTTATAATGATTCAGGTATGATTTTCGAAAAATAATAATTAGGTCATTTTTGATAACGTTCGATTTATTAGTCATGCGCATTCTAAGCGACCTGACAGAATTTAATCTGAGTGTTCATCAAATATTTGCGGGCTTGTTGTCAGAGTTCATAATCAAAATCAATATGCTCCAATTTCTTAAGATGAATAATGTCGTTTCTATAGTATGTTTAAAAAAATCAGAATCAATAATGCGAAACTGCGATACTATACTAATCCGTATTGCTACAAATAAGATAGGCCTTGCAATTGGCTTATCGTGGAATCAAAGCACAACGATCTTATCAATTTATAAAAAGCGAACAAGGGCAATCGGAAACTTCAGTATAAACAAATTTCTAGTAATTATATACGTTTGTTGATTCGAGTAGAAATATTTAACCTGAGTGAATCCGCTTAATATATACTTATGCAACTACTATACTTCAATGTATATATATATTTTATAATTTGCAAGCTATATATATATATATATATATATATATATATATATATAGTTTGCAAAACTAAAGTTCACATTTACCTTACAGATGGTTAATGGTCATGATTCGTGATTGACGAGATGTATGTGAAATGTTGTAATCAAGAAAAGTTGCAAACTTTTTGCAATAGTAATCATCTTAATTAAGTGGACATTTTCTTGCGCAAGGTACGTCGAGACGATGGAAAACAGAAGGCTGTATTTATCTTCTAATGGAATAATAAATGATCATCGGTTGATCATGATCGATGAGATGCACATAAAGTTCTTTGATGAAGATACGAGGTATAAGTTAATGCGGAAGGGACTTTTTGAGATTTACAATAAAAAAAATTTATTGCTCAC
Organism: Trachelus troglodyta; assembly: GCA_030142635.1. Classification (NCBI taxonomy): domain Eukaryota; kingdom Metazoa; phylum Arthropoda; class Insecta; order Hymenoptera; family Cephidae; genus Trachelus; species Trachelus troglodyta. Next base: position 298,271 of record JARQTJ010000128.1, on the reverse strand, counting down.
GTTTAATAAATAAAGTGAATAGTGAACATTCTAAGAAATATGTAATGGTTAGTTCACACTATATACTAAATTATATGCATTATTTTTTTTATTTAATATTTTTAAACATATTTCTACCACAAGAATAATTTTCATAATGATTCACAATTTTTACCAATTTAATATCTTGCTACAGTCTCCTCGAGCGGTCCCAGCATGCGCAGCCATCTATTAATCATTGATTGTACTTACCATACGCTTCCTTACCGAGCAGAAACTGATTGTTATACATATATTTTATGTATGAGAGAAGAAAGTGTATCTTTTGAATATGTAACGGAACGTTAATCTATAAATTATGAACAATGAACAAAAATATTTTTATACAAATTCTTCATCTTTAAAAAAATCACAATTTACACATTATATAATAAACCACGAAATGCTGACAACACACAAGAGGGTTCCGTGGTGTAGCGGTTATCACGTCTGCTTTACACGCAGAAGGTCGCCAGTTCGATCCCGGCCGGAACCACATTAATTTTGTATTTGTATTTACAATGAATTAACCAAGTACTAAAAAATTATTAATAAGAACAACAATATTCAAAAACAAAGCGAGACAAACATTTGTTGAAACAAAACAATAAACCATACAATAGTCTAACCGCATATCTTATCGCAACAATAAAGAGTTCCAATCGAACATAAACAATAGGATTGAAAAGTGTTTATAACGAAGCCCCGACATCTGCATAAGTCTAATCCAAATCCAACAATAAGATGAGCACTTTGAATACCGACAAAGTTCCAATAGGAACCGTTCGCATACAATTAGGTTTTCGGTCGCCTTTGATGTGCGAGATATACCTGTAGTGTGTTAATGAAAATAAAAACTAAAATTTCTAGGAATGTGCCAATGTATTTCTCGAGGGAGTTTTGTTGGCCTCCGAAGAAACGCGACAGGAAACGGATATTGATATTCATGGTGCGCAGTCACATTCGTCTTAGCAAGTCTACCAGCCTGGCTTATGCTCCTCGTGTGCACTGGACTTCATATTCCTACCATTCTTCCATTCACTGTTTCTCGACCATCTGGTCTTCCACCTGCGTCTCAGTCCCGACAACTGTTCCGTTTCTTTAGCAACTACATACAACGAGAGCAAAGTCCGGTTTTAACGGGCTTAGTGCGCTGTCAGTGATGTCCCTTCCTTGGCAGGATCTTGCCCTCGGATCCTGAATCGCGAGTCACAAAGGATACTGGCTTTTTATCCACTTACAGATAACGACTGTCTCTTATATATCGCATTCATTTTACTTATCTTTTTTCCTTCTCTTTTCTTATATCGTTATCCTCATATCTCCAAATCAGTCATTGTCCATACAAAACTTTGGACATTGACAAAAACCAGTATAATATATGACAATTACATATTGACAAATCTTTGATCATTACTTATTGGATACTGATTGATCAGTAATAAAATTATTTATTGATCTTTTACCGGTAGCGAAGATTGTTAATTATGTCACTATGATTTTGGAATTGAGGAGTGAAAGTTTCTTTAATAATTTTGAATATAAATAAAACGCTATATTTGATGTTTGCGTTTAAGGATGATTTTTAAGACATTATTTTTTATTAAAAAAAATATTTTTATCGCAACAAGCCTGTCTCTTAGTGAATCATGCGGGTAGTCGCTGGATGAACAATAAAGGACTTGGCATTGAAGTTGATCGTAAAAAATATATTTTTTTACCTCCTCTTGAGCTTAAGCAAATCCTTGACGGGATTGTATACAAATTGCAAGGATTTGTCCAAGAATTGAAGACTGAGGGGGATGATGCGGATTGGAAAAGTAAAAAGGAACATGACGTGCCCATGGAAGTGGATGTTGAACTCACGAAATACCTGAGTGGCAAAAGAATGTAGACATATACAAAAGAGGGATGCTGGCGAGATGACGTAAAAGCTCTAATTGTAAGATGAAGATTCTCGAGTCTGCATCTAACTCGCCTCGATGAAACCTGGCAGTAGGTAAAAGGTAGGTCAAGTATGATGAGAATACTTTGAGACACCTTCTTGCTGAAGAACACTCAAAAACCTCCGTTTCATCCAGGAAGCAACTAAGCTTGCCAGTTTCTGTACTTTCCAGATTCTCATAAAATATTACTTTTCGCGTAGTTCCATGCGATATTCTAGAAAATTCCCAACAACCCCGAGACACTGGTACCTTGATGCATAGTAAATGACTAGGACCAAGATGACGACGACGTTTGAATCTCATTCCGAGCGAAAAGATACAAAAAAATTACAATTCCCAAAAACTTCAATGAAATACCTTATATTTGCGAAAAAAACATCCTATACCGATTTTAAAAAAATCTACTTTTTCCATTCATCCGAAATATTTTTGAAAAACCGTACAGTATAATTACCTAAAATACTTGTACTCCCAAAAAATGAGATTACCCCTACTTCCTTGAGTCGATCAAATCGACAAAAGTCTTATGCTTCTCATGACTGCAGGTGGCACGGTGGTAGTCATTCGGTAAGTTATAGCTGGGTCGTAGGAGCGGAATGATTGGCCAGAAATTCTCATGAATAAAAGGCACCTCGATCGATTCACCTCCCGCGTGGAGCGATCAGTTTCATCGATGGACGTATGTACACTCACCCTATTGCGACCCCATCGGAAATCGACGATCCCTTCGATAGAACTGATCGTCCGATCCAGCAGACAAGCAACGTCGATTCACAATCAGTCCTTGTGGAACACGAAGAGCCAACCCTCTGAGTGTTCTATCTACTTTAGAGAGAGAGATAGTGAGAGACCTTTTCACTCTTTCACTCTTTCACTCTTAGACCCTCTCACCTGTCCCTTTCGATCGATTCTACATCAGACCGTGGCCCTTTCCTTTTATTCCTAGAATCACGGCACGTACCGTTCTCTACCTTTACGCTTCACTGGCTAAATCGACGGCTGACTGACGTACGAGACTTTTCTACTACTATATGCATTCTTATACCAGTACGTATATCCCCCATTAATTTCTTGAGATTACCAGCCTGAGTCAGAGATAAAAAGAATATTCATTTTGAAAATTATTAAAATTTAATTAAGCGCGGGAAACTTTTGTCGTCGCTCCTCGTGAAGGATAGCGGGCGAATTAAAAAATGTTCTAATGTAAACGACGTACCGCACGTCGGTAAATTAGAGCGTAAGGCAGACTAGAGGTACAAAAAAGAAGGTAAGCAGTGCAGCGGTGTACACTAGTGGTGGGAGGGAAAAAGAAGTCAACGCAGCTGTGTGGGAAGTTTATTTACGTTCTTACGTATCACGTGAAATATTTCTAACGGTAGTTCGGCTGCTCGTCGCGAAGTCGAACTCGAAGTGAAGACAAGTGGCAAAAGCGGTGCAACGACGCAGCAAAATATCCAGAGCCTGCATGCGGCTTTGATACTCGGAGAAGGAAAAATCGATCGGTCTGTATAGTATGCGATTGCAGCCGAGCCTTACCGAAGTGGTTCAGTCGAGCCGAACCTGAACTCTGAAATAAACTTGAAGTACGCTAGAAAAAGCTCCAAACTTAAATTGAAGAATAATAGTGTTATACATTAGCGCAATTTCACGACTGCCGTCTCAAACAAGTTTCTAATTGATTTTGGTGTTGTTTGTTCATTCATTCACATGCGATAGATTTTCTTTAACCTATCCTTTGGCTGATCGATCGATGAGAAATACAACGTTCCTTTTATGAGTTTGACATAACCTATGAGTTTGGACTTTTCTTTTGGTTACGCAGTACTAAATAATTTGACTCACTGGTTCTAAGTAGAACGCGGAACTACAAACGGATTTGCGCGATGCTCGAGGTTGATACTGATGCATTCGGGTCGTCGAACGGGAAATGATTGAGAAACGTGGAAAATGACTGGACGGTTATCATGATAATGATTAGTCAAATTTTTAATTTTATTGTATCCTTCGGGATTGTTTCTCCTAATTACTGAATACCTGCTCTCTTCTTTCACGCATTCTCCTGCATCAGCTGTGGAATAGTGCGGACTCTACGGGTGGCTCACGGCTTAAGGCAAGAGTACAGTGAAGTACATAACTGTTTTTGGCCCCGTGCTGATACATAATTAAAATTTAATCAAACTTATCATACTAATTGAATCACTTAAACGTATAAAATATAAAAACGTCAGAAGAATCGGTAATACCAAAATTTACGAATTATTGAATTATTAATGAAATATTAATGAAATAAATCTCAGGAATATTATTTTTTTTCTAAGCATATTAAAAAGTATTCTAAAAATTAGAATGCTACGGATATCCCAATTCAATTCTCTTTCGTTCCGGTTGTATTTCATAGATGAGATAGTCTTTTCAAATTTGTATCCCAACGATAATACCCGGGCTCTTTCCTGTGAAGGTACGCTACTGGTTACGGTGGGGGCGACCAAACCAGCTCGGCTCGAGTCGGAAAGGAGAACCGCGTGTTTCCCGTCTCTGTCTTCAGTTGAGTTCGAGCTCGGCGAGCGGCCGCTCTGCTCCGCTCTATGCTAGAGATATCCGTCGCGACGCGCTACTTGGCTGCTCGGTTGTCGGTTAGTTCGTCAGTTTTATATCTGCGTTTCTTCGTGTTTCTAATACGTCAAAATATTGCAAGAGAACTACGCATAGGTACAATCATAGTCGCGAACATCGTATTATTAATTGTTATGGTAAAACCAGGAACAAAACAGAGTAAATTTTACCTTCCCGTAGGATAGTATTTTAGCACAAGGGGTGATAATGATAACAATCGACCAGGAAGGACGTGCATAAGAATGGTAGGGGCTAAGAAGTTTCTGGTTACACAGTTATAAATCAAAATTGTTTTTTCCGTTTGCTAATCAAATGTCAAATGATCGGTTTTCAGTCGCAGTGAAGTAAAGGATCTTGAATCATCCTCCCAATCGTTCGATACTATTGAATTGTGAAATTATAATTAGGTTATCAGGTTAAAAACATTTTAATAGGAAATGATGATCCCGTGTTATGATCAAGGGATTCTACCCGAGTATTATTTTTTTCAAATTTTATTCGCTGTGTCAAAATAATCTAATGCAATGTCAGGACATAAAATTAATTTGATCAATTATAACCAAAAAATTGACAATAGTACTACGCAAAACATCGTCTAGTCCTTTAGGGCTGTTTCCACAAAATTTATTCTACGATTATTTAAATCAAGCAGCAACACATTACTGAATTACAGTCACACGATTCGTGTGTTGAAAACGTTTTCGGAATCACATAAATCTAGAACGATAAGAAAGCGAGAGCGACTATGAATGTGTTATGCGCAGGTTTTATATCGGTGAAAAACTGGATTCTCGTGAAGATGGTGTAAATCGTGCGGAATTATCGGCAATCCAAGAATCTCTTGGAAACAATCGGTGAATCGGTGATCGTGTGATACTCGTGAAGGCGGTGGTTATTGGTGCTTGGTGGTTGTACAGTTGGGAGTCGGTCGTCCGGTGGCACCTGGGTCTCGTCTACATCGGGTTCCTCCTCATGCTGGGCGTGTTGAAGCGGCGCTGGAAGCCATCGAAACGGTGAGTTTTTCAAAATTACTTCGCACCCTGCACCTTTCATTTACATATGTATATTCAATGATTCCAATTGATCTTCAATTATTTGCATACCTACTTGCTACGTGAAATTCTTGAATTTAAAGAAATCGTACAAGACAGATCGTAGCTAGAATTAACAACTTGTATCTATATACGTATAATTTCACATACGCATTAAACATACGTACTGTACCTACGATAACAGGATAATTACCGATTGCAAGTAAGAGTACAAAAGTATCGTAGAGAAAGTACCAATGCCCTTTGACTCTGGCTCATCTATATGTATACAACCTTTAACTCTGCCTGTCTTAAAGGCCGAAAGTTCCTCATGCAATTTCGTAACGTAACCCCTATAACAGTTGAGCCATAGCTCAGAACGACAAAAGATATATCTCACGTAGCAGAGAACCCCAAAGCATGCCGTACAATATAAATTACGTAACAATTCTCCAGGGTGTACATACAGTCAATAACAGAGTTTGATGATTCCCCTGGCGCGAATTTCAATTCCAAGCACAAACTGATTTACGTATGTTAATTAATTTTGATAGCGGTTTCGAAATTCGTGCATAAGTTTTCTAATTAATGCTTTATAGCTCTAGGCCTATCGACTTAAGAGACACTAGTAAAATAAGAACGCAAAGGACTTGTAACTGGCTGCCGGTAAGTTCGTTCTGCAAGGTCGGTGGCCTCGTGTAGTAAGGAAGACGCAAGTTCACCGGGAAGTCGTTGAAGGAGGAACTTGAAGTAGGGAACAATCGTGACGGAAGAAGCGTAAGCGCGTTACATGCTCTCGCCATTGTAACAAGGTTCAAGTCGGTAAGGCAAGACTGAGGGGTGGGTTACCTGCCCGCATCTGGGTACGAACATAATTGCCGAGAATCCATTGTTCTCGAAGGGGTTGCCGAGAGAGAACTAGTTACAGCCACATTGGACTCGTTTTTTTTTTGTTTAACCGGGTCTTCCACCCTCGTAGAGTAAGTAGTTCCACCCGAAGAGGAGTTGCCAGGAGCAGCCAATTAATTCTAACTAAAATAACGTAACGCGGAGAGGGCATGAGAACGAATGAAGTTTTAAGGTCTACCGGGTGTACCTACCGTAGATGAATAAATGATCGATGTTAGTATACGGTGTTTAATTAAACGCGGTTAACGGATATTAGAAGTCATGGAACTTGTGTCGAACTAAGTTTAGACGTTTTGTATATATGTGTATATGTGTGTGTGTGTATATATGCGAAGAGCATTAAAGCCGATTAAAGATGGCCTGTGGTTTCTTAATTTAATTGAGGTTAGGTTGCTGTTTTAGGATGTTTATTAGGATTGTATATATTCTATTGGTTTTTATTGGCATTCGGGCGCGACTGAGGTTGAGCTATTTGATATGCGCTGACCTACTGAGAAAATAACATTCGTCGCTAAGAGTGTATTCTGGCGATGTTCCTCATTTGAAAAAGCCCGGGACGTTACGGCGCACCTGGCTACGATGACTAACTTGAGGTTTAGGACGCACAGCTTAGCACACTTTCCCAATAGACTTACGTGAACCTTCTGTGTATCTGGATCTGTTGGAATAGCTTGCTTTAAGAAAAATGGTGTAAAAATATACGAATAAATTTACTTCTCTCTCGCCACGGGTACCGTATTCACGTGTTGAACTGAACCCTGATTACTATTACGAGTGCATAAGGAGGAAGGAGTTCCTTCGAAAAAGTTTCTCACAAGCGAGTCAACGCCGTAGATGGAGGAGATCAGCGCGTAAATTGGTCGTAAATATTTTCCCACTGGCAGCCCGGCACGTTTTAGATTAATTTAATTGCCTTTTGTCTCGCGCGTTAATAGACTTCCTGCGCGCAGCCAGCACGCGCACCTATGTATGTTACGTTACGCGGTTCGAGTAAAATTGGCGGGAGTAAATTGAATTTGAAAATTTTTATTTATCACGGGAATGTCTTACTTCACGTTTGTCAATGACGATCGATGATACCAATGATAAATGATCATCAGATACACAGAAGGTCAATCGAGTGATGAACTCCTACAATGGGACGGTGTATCCCAGCACGGCAGCAACGATTAATAACAGTGCGGTACATAAATGATCGAGCGACGATATCGATCGATCGATCGACTGCAACCAGCAAGGACACCTAAGAGCCAGGATACCGCAAGCATCTTTTTTTTCCCTATGGCGCCTAACATAAGATCGTTACACCTTCCTGTCTACTGTTTTTTTATGGACTTTTTCAGTGACCAAGGTTCAGTCTCTGCACTTTTGGCATTTAGATTGTTCATATGACTCGTTCGATTAATGTTTTTTTTTGGTCATCGTGAAAGAAGGCGTTAGATTTTCAAGGTCTTCGTAGACCTTGACTTTCGTTCTGTTCGGCACGAGAATTAGGAAAGCATCCATATATTTGAAGATCGACAATACCGATCTTTAGAAAAATTGTGGAAAATAATTTTTTTTCTAAATTTTTGCAACTTTTTATTATTTGACGTTTAATTGAAAGTTATGGAGATTATACATTGGTGGGTTTCTCTGTGCGATCTTAAATATTAATAATATTTTTGATATTATTCTTTTAAGGAATTGGAAGTTCGATGAATTTTTATAATAATGTAGGATAACGCAAGGAACAAGCTCAGAATTGAAAAGACGAACAGAGGTCTCCTGTAGAATTTGCAAGGGCGTGCAAAACCCTCGTGAGAAAGTTAGCTCGTATATTCTCTGGAGCGTTTGATTGTACGATTACGTCGGTGAATCAGGTCGAACGAGGGATCCGAAGTAAACGCATTGTTCCCGGCAGCCATTAAAAACAACTGTCCACATACCTTTTCATTTTATTTCTATTCGTCGATTCCATCCTCCGCGCAATTATTTTCGTGAATTTCGCATTATCATCATAAACCGTCTTTTTTTTAGCACCCGGCATAATTTTGACAGCCAGGCCACTCATAATTTAACCAGTATTACCAGTTCAGTCCGAAAGGTTTAATTCGCGAATGAAAATTCGCTAACTATTATCAGTTCTTGAGAATCGCAACAGCAACTCGAGTTCTGCAACACTCGAGCCGTCAATGTTATATATTTTGCCCCCGGTATATTTTGGTCGGTTAACTTAGACTTTTTTATGAATGGCCAAAGACTGTACCTTCGATTGCAAAATTCTGCACATGAATGAAAGGACACTGCGAATGAGTCTGGAAATCTTATACCTGGTGTGCAACGTTGCAATCGACTGACCAGTCGAATCTTTTGAATCGCAAGAGTCGGCATTACGATTGGCAACGTCGTTCGACGAACTTTCGCTGTCGCCCTTTACGCTCCGCGATTTCTTCGTAATCCTGTCACTATCGTCTCTCCTCGTCTCTCTTCTTTTTCAATTTCTTCCTCGCTCATACTCCCACAAGAAATATCTCTAATCATCAATTATCTCTTACGAGCATTCAGAACGAACCAGACTCCAACTCCTACATTCGCATCTCTCCCGGTCTTTCTTTATTGCACCGCGCGGAGAAACCTGCGCCTTCTGCATTGGCTAAATTTAAATGTCAATAGTATCTAAGAAATTGTGCGGCTCGAGTCCGGTTAATAAATCTCCATGTTAATACTTAGATACGTATATACCATCTACGTAACAACTTGAATCTGGGATTATAAAGAATTTCTCAAAAATCGTTTTCATTCGCATATCCCGTATTACGTATCTTCTGTTATTAATATGAAAAATTTATTCTTCGTTCAATCGTCAAAAGTACCTCGTTATTTTTCCCAGTAGCGCAGGAAATGTCCGAGGGCGAATTAAAGAAGCCTTTCAGGACTGTTCGTGAGAAATGCCGGCATGTCCGATTCGATCGAATTCCATGGAGCAAACATAACTCCAACACCAATATATATATATATATATATATATATATATATATATATATATTGCTGATGGCCTTTCGTCACTGTTATAACGTCTATACCGTCCTGACTCCGTAGACCTCAGGATCTTTTGAGCCGTATCGACACCACCAAAACGATTCGCTATTCTCTCTTCCATAAAGCCTTTCATCATCTTCAATTCCTTTCTCACTTTTCCGGATGCCATCCACCGTTTCGCCCGACGTTCCTCGAGCACCGAGAAAAATGACAACGTTGACTGTACCTATATCCATCTATACATGTATGCCAGTACCTACGCCTATACTCCCTTTACCATCCAGTCCCTTTACTTTCAAGTCTAGAACGACAGCCTTGTAGCCTGACCCCATCCCGGCCATCCACCGCCTCCTTGCGGCAAACTGAATTATTACTGCAATGCAGGTGCAGGTGCAACGTTGCCCTGTCCTCTGGCAAACGTTTTTACAAGGCACCTTGAAGGAGTTTATATTCCCGTAATCTTCTATCGGGCTTTTCTTTACTCGGGTAAATTTATATATTCCTATTCATTTGGAATATTTTCGTCGACTTTGGGACAAATTGGCGAGTACTTTGTTTAAGTTAGGTTAATGCGTGTTTTATTTTAGGGAATTTTTTTGGTGGTTGGGTACGATTTTTTTTTTCCATCACCGTACGGCGTTACTCACGCGTCATGAATTTCTTTTCATTCAATGTGACGGACGCTAGATAGTGTTTCCTATATAACAAAGCGTGCCTTTTTCAAACGATTCGATATGCTGCCACGCCGGTGATCGCCGGGAGGCTGTTTGTTCGACAGCTAGACTTTGATAATAATACAATATAGTCTTTATTATCTGGATATAAGGACGGGCCATGAAATAAGGTCTAGGAATCTAGGACACATGTCCCATAACGTGTACGATGGTATAAATTTGATTTTTATTGGCATAAGATAAAATGTTGCTGATATCAAATTAATGTTAATGAAAAATTTTTATCACGCGATAACAGTGGTTATATGTTTTTGAGTGATCATGAGGATTACAGTCGCTACTTGAAATTTATAGGACGCGTAAAATTTGTATGTACGAAAAAAAATTTTTAAGGGTGCTTTCCTCGGTTTTGATCTCTGGAACATTTTTTGATACTAGTGTCAAAGTTTCATTCTGTGCATCCATGCGGTGCAGTTGCGACTGCAGCGGTGCTTACTCTCCGCTGTAATAACTAACTCCGGCCAACTTGCTACTCGGTCTGTGAGTAATATTGAGCTTGCTTGAGGTTCTATAGCTATGACGACTAGTGTGGTCCACTGTGGTACAGACTCCGACTACTCGAAGATGAGATGAGAATTTTCTGTCCGTGTATTTTGTTTTAACACGTCACTACCACTTGTTCAGCTCTTTGCGCTGGTTTCGTGGAGATTTTTTTTCTGCGGAATCTGGAATTTATGCAGATTCGAAATGACGGACGAGATTGGAATTTTTGTCGAGACGCGATGCTGCTTCCGTAAGAGATTCTATAGATAAAATTTTTCAGGGTTAGATGCCAGTAATTTGTTAAATATATTTCGACGCTAAAATATTATTTGAAATTATTAATTATTCATATCGCTTATCGTACAATATTTATGCATTTGGATACACTGTTGTGGATTCTGTGATAAAAATTTTATTACTTTAATTCTCGAATCTTCACGTAAAATTCATTTTATACAGGTCCAACGTCTCTTACTGTAACGTGATAATATTTCATGCTTCATTTGCCAATGGTAACGTGCAATCGATATTGTTTTCACGTACAAAGAGGAGTAAGAGAATATAGACGTAAAATTAAATTGCAACTAACCATACCCCTCTCCTTTTTATTCCTGATCACGTGACAGCCCCAGCAATCGCTGAAATGGAAACGAATTAAGCCCCAAGGTACGTTTCCATCGAACTGCACGTAAAAACTGTCTGTTATCCTGAAACTCGATGCATTCGAGACAAATTCTGATATTTACGATAGGAAAAACAAAAACGCACGTGAATGAACATTTCCACTAAAATTACGTTAAAAGCAGCGCGAATACCCTATTGAAAATATTCCAGTTTCCAACAAACATCATAAAGTACCTTCGGCATAACAAAGAAATTTGAAAAATACTTTTTCAAATGTCCTACAATAAAATTTGTCCTTCCTGATATTCGCTGCTCGATAAATCGTCAAGAATCAAACTACCGACTGATTTACTAATTGAAGGGCGTGAAGCTATCGGAGGGTAGAAAATCGTAAGGAGTAGTTGGTCTATAAATATCGAAATAGTCAGTGAAGAGGATATATACAGGGTGGTACAGCCGAGTGTTTCAACGAGGCGTCTGCCTTCTAGGGTGAAGCCTACCAGACTGCACCCTCGAGATACCGGTCGCTGTAAGATATCTATAATAAGCCCTTAACGACCCAGCATCTATATTTGGTACAACCCACGAATCCCTTACCGGTATCAAATAGCTCCTCAAAAGGGTCCATCAGAAGAACACCCCAAATGAATAATTCCAAGTATTTTTATTTGTTTTACTGCTTTTCTTTTTTCCCTCGTGAGATCTTCATAGGAAAATATAACCCTAGCGTTACGGTCTCCGCTCGTTTCTCCCCAATTGGGGGTGATAAGCGTCGAGCCCTTACGTCAATATGAAAGTTTCGACGCAACCCTTAGTAACTTATTTTTCTTCATATGTCGATACGTCCCATTCCAGATATGTACTAGGGAAGGTTTATGTCTCTTCTGGCTACTACACCCCCCGTGTCAGGATAAATGCACACGGCCCTGGTAGACCAAGGCCCTTGGAGCATCGGTCAGCCAGCTTCAGCGTCGTCCTCTCAAAGGGACGCTGAGGGAAGGGTGGGTCGTCGAAAGCGCATGAGAGAACAGAAAGGACACGCCCGAATGAGTAAACATGCTCGCTCGCTACTCAATGCCGGAACTAACAACCCCTAAATGACCCATTATAGTCTACGAGCTTTGGTTCTCCCCTTCGATCCACTTACAAATCCACGTTTAGCCCGCGACCCTACGTGGGCGCGACGCTCTGCGTCCGCGCACCAAGTATCGTATGCCTTCTCCGATGTGAACTTCTCATGGAATCCATTTTCCTGGAAGACAAGAGCTATTTTAACACTAAGAGAAAAAGCACGAGGAGCCTCTCACAAAAATTTACATATGTCCGCTTTTACGTGCCGACGAACGAGCAGCCATTATTGCTGTGCTTATTAGAGATGCTAATTAATGAAAAATTAATTTTATTCTCGTGGGGGGTTGTGATTATTTATTTTTTATTACAAAAAATCATCGCTTCGCGTTACACGAGGGACAAAGACACGTTTTATTGAGTTTTGCAGGTTTGGTGGATGAAATTTTTGGTTTTGGGTTAGAGTCACTCTACGAAAGGATATATGAAATAACTTGTCCGTCTGGATTTAATGTGCCGCAATTGCACTTCCATTCCGGCAAATGACGCCGTTAACACTAGATTTATGGACGTTGATTATCAACGTCAACAAAAATTGCTAAAAAATAATACTTATAATTTCTGTAACTTTAATTTTCTTTAACTTTACTTTAAATTAAAATTTAAATTAAAAACTTTAAATTCCACAGTAGCCGATGCGAATTTACAACTCACCCCAGTGTGGAATTTAAGGGTTTAACATGAAATTTCAAATCCGTCGAAATGACGGGTTCCGTAAATCTAGTGTTAAGAAGAGCGCAAAATTTTAAAATTAGAACGAGTCCTTCCCACCGTGACAAATTGAGTTCAGCTTGGAGACATTTAAGAAAAATGTTAAATTACCTGCAGTATTATTATCCTCGATGCCGGGAAGGGACTCCTTAGATAAGGATCGAATAACGTAAATGGGCTTATCTTCTCGAACACGATCCTCTCGAGCGTGTCCACAGGTCTTACAGACGTCTAGGACACGATCTGACATCCGGTAACAAAGTCTATTCATTTCCGGATGGATTCTCTCTCCCTTCATACTGCAATCATATTGTTTCTCTATTGGGTGCACGCATCACCTGACACTGTGGGATACCGTGGCCCACTTCCGGTTAAGTCAATTTTGACTATTGAGACTCTCGACGGAGGTACGCACCACCGGGGACACCACCCCATTTTAAGGGCGGGAACAATGCAGAAAGGAAATACCCTATAGTGTAGGTGATATCAGCTTCCTCTTCTAGTGGCGTCTACAATTTCTAAGTCCCTTCCGTTCCCAGTCGAATCACGCAGCTATGGTATAAACCCATGTACACATTCACGAACAGTAAGAATGCACCGTACAACAGTCAAATTTGATTCTTATTTCAATTTTGTTTTCAATAGTTTGGAATCTACGTGAGCTCTTACGTAACTGTTTTTATTTTTCATTGTCCCAACAGTGTCCCAGGCTACTTTTGGTTGAGTCTTACCCGACAAGTTAGTCATGCATCACTGCGTTACGACAAAGGGCTTTAATACATACACAGAGCGTGAAGATTGTGAATAATTGAAGAATTATTAATTAATCAATTCTACTCGAACTCAATATCATCTGGTACAAAGGAAAAATTCGGAGAATGGATTATTCTGTCATTTTTCCATTGTTATATATAAAACTGCATTGTCCTCGAATCCCGTGACTGTAGTCGATATCCAGTCGCTCTCACTTTTACATTTTTAACAATTTTTAAATCATCGAACACACGTATCGTCGAAATTCCGAACGTTCCTTGGTAACGAGGATAACAGAAGCTGGCAAGTAATTTTAGCAGCTACACCCAAGGCTGACTGTCTGACGAGTAACATGATATACGGTGTCCTTCCAGGTACCTGAGGTAACGCAGGAACTTGCGACGGTACTTAGTATACTCGAGACTTCTATGTACGAAGGAAGCACTTATAGGACAAGACGAAGTAGAGTCGTGCAGTTGGAAGTGTAGAATAGAAGAATGTCAGAATTACGGAGCTTACCCATAATGCCGCAGTCCGAGAAGTTAACCTAAAAAGAAGTTATACGCGGACGTAAGTACACGGAGAATGAAATTCCACGTTACCGTTTAGCTTCGCAAAGTTCCCGGATAAGGTTTCTGGAAGATTCCGAGGGGCAATTCGTTGCCGGTCGCTTTTCACTTTTAATGGGGATTCTAACGCGGGGAAGGGATGACACCATGGAACCGTTGCTATCACTTTGCATAACTTTAACAGCAAGGCACGCGCAGCTCGTGGGTCCTCTTGCTCCATATATATAGTAACACTGTGTACACACCAGTATGTAAATACATATGCGTATAGGTACTACGTATGTATCTACCTTTCTACGTATCCAGGTTGTAGATAGGATTAGTCTGGTACAGGAAGAAATGGCGATACTCACGGCGCATGCGCAGTGGCTGAGGCATAACGGCTATTAAACTGCTCGCTGGTGCAACGTCCTAGTGACGGACGGTGGGGGTAGGATTATGGCGGGGATTACGAATGGCTCTATAAATCTGAACGGGCCTTGGTATATACACGGTGCGTTTACAAGCAATTTATCGCAAGATTATTGTGGTTAGTTCTGAGCGGCAGCGTGTATCGAGCTACGTAGAAAATCGAGCTCCTTTCATAGGCTGATTTTATAGATGTGACGGTAAGGGGGGGGGGGGGCGAAACAGAAAAGTTAGGGCTTCCAAGAGTCTCGGACAACTTGACTATGGAGAACGGGTGTCGTCGACGAGGATTTCTCGTGAACGCGGAGTTTTGACTTGTTATTTAGCGAATGGTAGGAAACTTCGTTATCGACAGGAGTTACGAACTAGTTACGTAGCAGAAGGTACGTTTTTCGTTTTTTCCCCTCTTATCCTTGGGTTGTTTTTTCTTTCGTTCCTGCGGTACTCTCGACGCTGTGTCTACCGACTCGAAGATAAGACCGCGGGAGTCGAGTCAACTTTTCGAGTCTACTTGGCTTCTCTCTAGGCTGCAACGATGCACGACGATTCTTTGAGATTTTGGAACCCTGCCCATTCTTATCTTGACTGGGTAACACGAGGGCAATGGCGCCGTTCCTTCCACGGTTCCTATCTCCGGCAATTAACGCACACAATCGTGAGGCGAACACGATCCCTAAATTACTTTAGAGATCAGATACGTTGCTCTTTTTTTGTGTCTATTGGTTACGTTTGTCATTTTTCTTTGTGGTGCTGAGGATATAAAAAATGGAGTTTACAGGCGCATTGACGTGCTGATGAAAACATGATACAATCTTCACTACACTGATATATCTATCAGACGTTGAATCACGTTTATCATGAGATTTGCGACAGATTTTGTGTATCGATCTTGCGATAAAATGCGTTGCATTTTATTTAATTACTATTAGTCTAATCTCTGGTAGCCTTGCAACCGAACTTTATCGTCAAGGGTCACTTTTTTTTCCTTTATTTCTTATCACTTCTCGTTAACGCCTGATAACTATCGTGTCATCCCGTTCTATACGCTTGTTACGTTACTCACTGAATTTTTGTTGTTTGATTTTCTTTTCTGTCTCGCTCGAGTCCATCACTCGTATGTTCAATAGGTCTGTGTGGGTAGACTAGTTATTTTAAAAATAATTTCTGTTTATCTTGGTCTCTTTGAATTCGGTCGAATCGAGTCAAGCCTTATCTTTGGAATAACTCAAAATGTATGCATTGAAAATGTCAATTGCAGTACACACAGCCCGAGACGGGTCCCGGACCAATTTGACGTACTGAAAAGCTGATTCGTCCGATTTGAAAAGTTTACATATCGTCAGAACACGCCGGAGTGTGCATAAGGCTTAAGGTACACTTATATTGTTGATTCGAGCTTTTATCTACAAACAAAAAAAGGAACGAAAAATCATCATCAGTTCGATCTTGACGTCTATTCGATTGTCCGATATCTACGTACCAGGTATGCCATAGTAAAAAAAATGTTCTGTAAGTCTGATTCCGTTTACCACGTTAAACGTACATATTTGCACGAGGCTAAGTTGGTTTCCTTGGAATTTCTTTTGTATGCTTTAGCCCTGCAGCGAGATTGAAAGACGAAACTTGAAGTGAGTAAATTTTAAATAACCATTCAGGGTGTTTTTTTCCAATTGGTCTTAAGCTAAGGTACGCGTACTTTATTTCTATACATGAGAGAAAAAATGATCTTGGTTCTGTGGACCTTGCTGAATCTTCTCGATGTCCTGCAGCTTTTTCTTTTTGGTAAATTGAAAGGAGGAGCTGATGAAACAAAGATAAAGATAGAATAAAAAGGGGGGGGGGAAATTGCAATTTCACGTAATGCAAAATTGCGAATCCGGTGTATGATACTTTCGCGAAGACAATGGAAGCTGCGATGATCTTGGTATTGAAAAAAATGGACTTCCGAATCGAGATGAGATCTTGCGTGAAATTTACTTCAGTTACGGAAGAGCCTGTCGCGCTTCTAGCCAGACTCCGAGTTTTCGTTGCTACTCGGTGTTATTATCTTTCTTGGCTCTTGTAACGATTTGTTAAGGGATAAGAACGAGAAGCACTCTTCGCTTTCGCCTTGTTGGCGAAGGAGAAAGAAGAGAGAAGTAAATGACGACAAGAAGCAAAGGGGGAAACGAAATTGGCAAGTAGGCTACTAGGTAAGGCTATCAGGTGTAGGCTATACTCTATTCCTGTAGACATAGGCAAGACGAAAGTTAGGTCATACAAAAAAGAAACGTGTTGAAAAATCAAAATTAATCATAAAAAATAATGTAATCCTTAATCGATGTGAAATTTTTGAAAATCGAAAAAACAAAAATTATTGCTCAATTTAGAAAACAAATTTCAAAAATTCATACCAGCTATTGCCATTACGTTTTAAATTGCGACAGAATTACGCGATTCGCGTATTGCACAAAAATTCTTTGCGGCTGCTAAGGGAATTGCGCCGTGGAGTCTTAATTCTTGCAATTGGGAATTGTGTCGCGACTGCGCGGATCTTTCAGGCTTAACAGGATCCCTGACCGAGTCCGAGATTCGACTAGGGGTAGGTTATCGATCGGGGTAGCTCGGCTTACGGTCTGCTACCTATATACATGTATAGCATATAGCAGCTTATACGTACCTTCTGTATATCTATAGCTACAGTATATATATAGATATATCCGGAACTATATAGTAGCTAGCAACCCTTACTGTAGTAGCGCACCACTGACCTACTACTACACAAATTGCTGTCGCAAGGGGAGGATTGCTTTGAAATGAAAGTCTCGCGAATCCTTGTTCCCAATTCGATGCAAAAACAGATCAGCGAATCATTTTGATAATTTGGGTCGGGCCACTTATTGTCTGAATACGCAATTCTATAATCTGATGAAAACAAATCTATTCGAAGCACGTGACTTCCAGTTGAACGAATCGGATGTATCGGTGCTGCGGAGGAAAAATGTCACTTCGAATTAGGGGATGAATTATGGCTGATTGAATTATTCAAAAGCCTCTGACCGAGCATCGAACGATGCATTTCGTGTTGAATGAAATAAATATTTTATGCTGGGTTTTTCGTTATTTATACAGTGGCGTGTTTCGAGTGTATAGTAAATAAATCAACATCAGCTTTACGTATCGAATATTTCCATTAAAATGGATTTTGGGATTTCTATCCACTTCAATGTAGAAGAAAGGTTCTACCTAGAGTACAAAAAAGTATCGCTACCTTTTTTTTATATCCCTTATGAAACCCAAAGCCTTTCGGAAACCTGTTTGGAGCGAGTTATCTATTTTTAAGAATGAATCCATAGGGATGCTGAACCATAAACGAGATGAACTCGACTAGGTCAAAGACCACTCAGTCAAGAGTATCCAATTGAAATAAATTCAAAGAAGTCATACTTTATTCGATTGAGTTTACTTATAAGGTCATTTACTGGATTTCCAGTCTGCACTCTTTCTCATATACGAGGAAAATCAAATTAGTGGGTTTTATCCAAAAATACAATATTTCAGGAGATTTTTAATGTCACTGGAAATTTGAAAGATGGATTTTTCTATTACATGGAATATACAGGGTTGCGTGATAACTTATGTCCCTTAAAAAATTCTTTGAAACGAAGCAAATAACATACAAAGTGCTTGGTGAATTTTTGGTACAATTTTGTATAGCCTCTTAGGGCTCGTTCGTAATTCACCGATCGCTGTGCGGCTTTGTGAGAATCGCTTGAACTCCAACAAGCCTGACCTTTAATCGCCGTTTACTTTACTCAAATATTTCTCATTTCCAATTGGTCCTAATTATGGGTGAGGGACTATACGACATTTTTTTTGTGAAACGAGCTTTACGATGAAGTTTTAAAAAAATCATTAAGAGAATTTTTACGTTTGGCTTTGTATATGGCTAAGAGAATTTTGTTGAATTAAAAATTAAAATAATTTGCACGAAAATCATTTACTATGTATCACTGATATTGATATCTGATGGATTATAAAATAATTTCAATGCATCATTCCGATGCACTTGATGCATCTTGGAATGCAATAACTCATCTGTATAAATACATATTAGAGATGAATTCCATATGAATTCCAAACAGTACTCTCACTCATAATTTCGATGACTGATAGATTATTAGTATAGTGTGAAATTAGCAGATGGTTTTGATAATGATGAATGGTCCGTCTTAATTTCATACCGCCGACAGTGCAGCCAGAAATTTTATCTACCGTGAGAAATGAAGGAGGACGGAAGTACGGTCGAATGGAAGTCAGTGATTGATTGCTGGGAAGATTGCTTTTTTTCTTTTATTAAAGTAAGATTACAAAGGCGGGAAATGGCGTACGATTTAAAAATGCACACTTAAAGTTTTTTCTTAATCCCCATAATTCCGTGCAAAGTACATTCGTTTTATGATTCACGTTATTTACTGTATTTTCTCATTATTGATGACTCGTTTAATGACTATGGAAACGGATACTTCTTATCGGAAGTTTAAGCACAGTACGCCATGATGCTGCACTCTCAAGTTGAATTTCTATGGCATGGTCTAGCCATTCGAAAGACTATTTAGTCGTCGAGTCATCGAGCCATCAAGTCATCAAGAACGTCGTCTCGCTTCGCACCGTGAAGCAATCGAGGAAATAAGCTTTCTACAGATGATTAGCTTCGACTCAGTCGCAGCTGATTTTTGTGTCGGATGCAGGAACTAAAAAAGAAAGGAAAAAAAATTAGAATCGAAACAAAGTTTGAAAAAATTTAAAATTTTTATTTTTTTTCCAAATGTTTCTTAATTCCAAATGAACGCCATTACTCGTTAGGTTTAATGACTTTCAGATCGTTAATTATCGTTGAATCTTATGATAAGGAAATTTTTTTTCTGAAATTTATTTAACGTCGTAAATAGTATGCAATTACTCAGGATTTTATTAACTCACAAATCATCAGGTCGATTCCATTCAAGTCGTTTTACATTAGCATGGGATAATTAGTATAACGGCGATTGCCACATGTGCGACGTTAAAGGTGCAATTTTATTAGATATATTTGCGCCAAGGGTATAATGCAACGTGAACACGGAAGCAAGATGCACCTAGTCGTTACCGTCCTTAATGTTTATGATTGCATCGCTGTACATATGCATTGTCCGATGCACTAGCATTAGCTATATTGTCGACGACATTATCACCATGGGCTTTTTACGACATAATTATAATAATGATACCGATACCTGCATACCTACATGCATCTGGGAGAATTGCATCCAAAATGCATACAGATGCACCAGAAAAAAACTGTTGTAGCAGAAAAATATTTTATAAGAATTTTTTTTATTTTAAGGAATATTCATGAAGGATTAGAAAATCGAGAAATAGTCATTTTTGGGTAAACTACTATATGATGTATATGTCTGTCGTGTGTCTTTTAGAGATTAATTTCTTTTCAAACCACAAGCCATAACAGCACCTACTCGTTGCGCTAATTGGTATGCCTCATGCTCGAGCTTTACGACGCCATTATGTTGGTACCAAGGGAAAGGTTCGCCGTTCTATTATAATGGCAGATAGGTACCACATGTGCGCGACTAAACAGTCGTACGAGCTGCATATCGTGGCGCGTCGATTTGCTGCACAATACTCGATTGGCTGCTGGTTAATTAATGGCCTTTAATTAATATGCACGCACGGTGAACATGAAACACGGCGACCTGGAAGCGCGTTCGGTTCTCCTACGCGTATCACTCGTTACGCTATGCCGGACTATGAGTTTATACAGACTTTTGTGCTATGAATAAATTTTCATTTAGTATACTATTTTTAATCGCTCTACTTTTGCTGCATTATTCGATTTTTTAAGTTGCACGAGAAAAAGTGCATTATTAAAAGATTAGTTGAATTATTATTTCGGTTCAATTTTTATCTTTGACAATTCACGTGTATTTATGTATATATGCAATAGAAATACTGGCAAATAAAATTTATCGCATTTTATCCCGGTTCACCTGGCATTTATGTCGATTTGCTGCACGCATCTGAATGCTTAATTGCATCCTGATTGCATTCGCTATATGCATGTCCATAATCGACCTGCATAGCGCAGGATGCATTGCGTTGCTATCTGCTTTGGGGAAACAAAGTAAATACGAGACTACCAAACCAATCGATAGATACTACGGGATTTTAATAAGCTGTATTTGATTTTAATCCGTGAATTAATTATTTATCTTTAATTACCCGTGGCTTGTGAATTTTTGGAAAAAAAATATATGGTGAGCAATCGAATCATCCAGTAAATGCAATCCGAGATGCATCTGATATCTCCAATTGAATTGTTAGACCTTTCGCAATTGTTAAGTTGGTATACAGTAGACTTGACTGCACTATGATAAATTCAGCTAGACAGACGTTATATGATATCACCTTAGTATTTCATTAATTCTCGCAATGCCAAATGGCTTTATATACGCGCAGACGACCTTTTCTTCACTGAGAACTGGCGATTTGGCGAGCTTGCCAGTGAAACTGTTATATTTCCCATATCCATTGTGGATGCGCCGTTACGGTAACGATATCCCATTACGCGACGCGCCCATCGCCTTAAATTGTAAATTGTCCCATGAAAGAAGCGCCGAGTCCACAATGAAAGTTCATAGCCTTACTCAACGGCAGTAAGTAAAATCCTTATGTAAAGTTGAAACGGATGTGCACAAAGTGAAGGTGCAATTTAAAATATTTTGTATATAAAAACCCACTCAAAAAATTGGACAATTATGTGAAATTCTCAACGAATTACTGAAACGTTGTAATTATTACATGTAATCTTTCACAAGTGCACCTAACCTGCGCGCATGGAATTCTATTCTTGATAATATATTACACTATACACACCCGATCGATAGTACATAACAGAACAGCAGTCTGGCCCAATGACTATAATAGGTACGCGCTCAGGTAGTTTACCTTTTCATAGCTTTAGAAACCAGCCTTATGAAACTCGTGAATGCTCGGTATTAATAATAAATTTCTAGTGCCCCAGGTCTCTCCCTTGTTGTCACGTGACTCGTGGGTCGGTTCGTGAAAACTTTAACGTTCCAAAACTTGACGTTATATATATGTATATATATTTCCCGCGAGAATGCTTGCTCCCGGCAGATAGAAAATTAAAGTCAAATCTGCCCTGCGGGTTTAAGGCCCTTTGACATGAAGTTTGCACAAAGTCGAACGGCCAAACATCAAAGACTGCCCTTCCCTCTAAATGAAGGACAAGTTGTCGTCAGGGCTTAAATAGAATTTCAAGTTCGATATTAGAACCCCGAGGCTTTGTTGACCCTTTGTACTTCAATGTCATTCCGTCAGTCGTTTTCGATAATTGATTTTGTAATATCTTTTTATACGTGCACCGCCATATTATTCCATTATTGTTATCGTTATTCATATTTATTATTGTGCTCCTATGATATTTGTCAGCTGACAAGCAGATACCTAATCTCGGATAGCTTCAGGAATCTTTGGACGATGCGTCCATAGGCAGAGTCGTGAGGAACCCGGCGGTATATGATGGATGACGTATTTTCATTGTGAACGAGCTACGACTGCCGGTTTGGAAGAATAAAAATGACAGTTGACTGTACAACGGGTGACGGTCGTCGTTCCAGTACCTTACTTCTCTGCATAATGTATATGATGATCAGTCAGAACTCTGAACTCCGGAGTTCGTTTGGGTTTCCGGTATTCGAAGCTCGGCATTAAGTAGGCAGGTATCGCCTTTCTTGGGGCGTCTACCCCAATTATGCTAATTCGATGGTTTCATTCGGAAGACGTCATTACCGCCGTTGCATTGTGGCTCTCCTCTTGTGTCCAAAGGACAAGCAATACGCCGCTTTCATTATTATTATTTTTTAGGGATGAAATTTTCAATGCTGTATATATATGTATATACAGGGTGTTCCTTATGAAACGCACTGTAGTAGCACCGTTGCATTCCTTATCAAATTCTAAGGAATACGTATATTTTCATTTTTTATTTCATATGTAAAAATTTCGAGATAATCGAGGTTGAAGTTGCAGTAACGCGACCAATCAGAACGCGTTTAAACGGAGCGTAGATGACGTCGCGAGCCAGGCCGCAAGGCCTGCTTACACACGGCCAATAACACTAAGAGTATCGTCGTAGTGTCCCTGTTCATCTGCATGTAACTGAGTGAGATACAATCGCTCCCTGTAACATCAGTAAATTTCGGAAAGTACCCTTTATTCTTTATAATGCCTATTCCTTTAATCTGACAAGATATTTGTACCAACGTATTACGTTTTGAGTGGTCCTGAAAAGGATCGATTTTGATATACGTATGACCGAGCTTGGATCTCGACATGCTAATCTGCAACAATTACATACATTTTCTATGATAATGATTATTCTGACACTCAAAACGTTATACGCTGGTACAAATATCTTGTCAGATTAAAGGAATAGGCATTATAAAGAATAAAGGGTACTTTCCGAAATTTACTGATGTTACAGCGAGCGATTGTATCTCACTCAATTACATGCAGATAAATAAGGACACTACGACGATACTCTTAGTGTTATTGGCCTAGTGTAAGCAGGCCTTGCGGGCTGGCCCGCGACGTCATCTACGCTCCGATTAAACTCGTTCTGATTGGTCGCGTTACTGCAACTTCAACCTCGACTATCTCGAAATTTTGACATATGAAATAAAAAATGAAAATATACGTATTCCTTAGAATTTGATAAGGAATGCAACGGTGCTACTACAGTGCGTTTCACAAGGAACACCCTGTATATATATATATATTATATCATTTATTTAGTCGGGAATCGTATAATTTATTTTGTTTCGTGCCAAGGCGAGTGAAATTAATTATCTGGAGAACGATAATGGCAAGGGAAGTACGTATGAACATTTTTTCATTTTTAACGTATAGAGGGATAATCGCCGTTGGGACGGATTAAAAAAATGGGAGAATATCTATTTAGTTTTTGTATATTTTTATTTTTATTTGAATTTCTTGTTACTTCTTTCTTGGTCTCTGGGAGTTATAATAGGCTTGAACTATCGATCTGTACCTTCGGTACGCTTAGTAAAGGACCGATAACCAGATTTTTTCTTTTGGCGACTTAATCTCTGCATTTGTAGAATCTGCGCAAAAACTTATTCGCGTTATTATTTTTAAAGATAAGCACCGCAAAGGCCCTTTCAGGTAGGAATAATGGGGCGCTGAGAACAATGGCATTTGGACATGTTTTTCTCTACCGCCATTCGAAAGAAACCCTAGCTGTGAAGATTCGTCATTAATTTTACTTGGTACTCATTGGGTATGAGAGGCACGAAAAATGTTGCCAAGTTGAACTACGACCTCGCTTTGGAATAATAATAATTAATTTTACGACAACAATGAATTTCGTGACTGTTTTATTATTAATGCCATTTGGATTCGATATATTCACAGGAAATTTATCTTGTGCTAACACTAAAGTGATCCAGTCACTCAACCGCGACTGGTCCATTGACAAGTACAGTACCCCGGTTAGGGTTCGTTACTGGTCGTCTCCTCTCACGTGTTTTTTGGGTCTTGAATTTAGTGCAACTTGCCATTCTGAAATATTCTTAAGACGATTCTACGTGTATTTCTTCGTGGAATTAATTTTTTAAATAATGCATTCACATGTCCGTCTACTTAATCGCGTTATGCTTGATGATTTCACTCGAGAATTTCACGTACCACTTACGTTTTTACTTGTATCCTGGATTGTACGTTTATAGGCCTGTGCATTGTAGGTGTACCAGAAGCTGCAATTAACTCTGTCGAGATTGCGAGATACATCTTACGATTATTAGATTTGAGTGAAGACGTACGGACTATAGAAATAAAAAATTGGAAAAATTAAAAAACAAATGGGTTACCATTTAAAAGAAAAAACTTACTGCAAAGCAAATTTTGAAGCACGAATGATAATATTTTTAATTATCTTGTTAATTAAAAAAAAAATGATTTCAATCATTTCAATCGACAAAATGATTCATCAACTAATTATTAATACATATCCATACGTACCGATCTAGTTTAATTCAAGATGCGGAAATATATTGTTTCTATTCGTATTGTCGACAATTTGCGTTATAGGTAGAAAGGAAATAAGGAAGTGTCCCTTATCAGTGTCGACTGTACAGTTGATACGCGACTGTAGTTTTAGTACGTAGTAAGTATGTGGACGTGCGCCCATGCGCGATATGGAAAGCAGGGTACCGATTTACGACGGTTCTAATTGAAACGACCGATTGATCGAAAATCAAACTGTGACGTATTACTCGAGCCACGTGAGCCGATAAGAAATAACAGCCACGAACAGTATTATAGCCAATCGATCGTAAGATGTGGCCGACCTGATCAGGAATCCATTATATGTGCAATGAACACTTGGAAAGAATAATTTTTTCAAACCTTTTTTTACTGATTTTCAAAATAATTTTCATTTACATAAACCCTGGAAATTTAATAACCATTGGGTTTATCTGTCGGAATGCACGTGCTTGTCATTTTATTTATTTTTATTGATAATCAATGTTCTTTACTATCACGCACGAATTTGCGCGAAAATCAAGTGACAGTTTAATTTCATTGCACGTCGAAAATTTAACCTGACCTGATATAACGTAGATTTCCTTAAAGTGCAATAATATTATTGCGAAATATGCTTTAGCTGCTTTTCAATGTGAACTATGTACGTGGCATCAATGTAATACGACTTTAGTAAATGTCCTGTTTAGTGGAACTGCACGTCATATTATTATACGTTGATGTTAAGTGGCATGTTTATAGATGTTGCCATTTGTTAACGTTTACGTATCGCGAGCTGAAAATTATATTTTTTCTTTCTTTTTCTCTATGAAAAAGCTCCCGCGATAAATGTACTTCGTGTTTTATTAGCGTCACGCGTATTAAGATCGCGACGAATCCTCCAGAGGATAGATAAATGGCGACGTTGAATCTTATACGACTATTTTGATTTAAATGACCTAAACGATTTAAATGACAGGGTTTATTGCTTTAGTATATTACGTGTTACATCAGTATATATATATAGTAGTATGTATACTAGTATAGAGCACGATTGCTCATATGCTATAAATCAATCACATAGCATATAGAGATAAACATATTTTATTTGGTATCAACTATCGTCTATATATACATATACATAATTGTAATATTTACCCTTGCATACATATTTATTATGTGCCCAATCTCATAGTGTGTACAGACAAAACTATATATATATATATATATATATATGATTCAGTATTAATTTAGCTATTGTCCTGTATATAGATATATGAGGGTACCCTTATATAGATAAGTACCTGTATATGGAAGCTTTATGTACCGGTTTGCAAATTGGCAACGGGGCTCTATGTATTCGCCTGCATACCAGAATATATTCGCATGTGCTTACCTACCAAGAGCAAATGTCCCAACAGCTCTATCAAGAGATACGTGAAATTCCAGAAAAGTGGAAAAAAATTTGTATTTTTTAATATAAAAATTATGAAGCTTCTATGCACTTTTCGCAAAAAACTTTTTTTAACTCACTTTGAATCGACATTTTTTTACCATATCGAGACTTATCGAGGCAATGTATATTACGCAACGCATGAGTGTCATTTATTATCGTGAAATGCGCGTGAAGCTTGCAAAATGCAAGCAGTGCATCAATCGTCCCCAAGTCGAGTGCATCGCTGAATGAATTGTGCGACGTATGTCCAGTTAGTAATATTATGAGTTTTTGGGTGGGCGTTGATATACGACATGGAGTATATGAGATTCGAAAATATTTTTTTTTCGAACCACATACGATACGAACGGTACCGAGGGATTTTACAAAATTTCAAAATTTC
Organism: Trachelus troglodyta; assembly: GCA_030142635.1. Classification (NCBI taxonomy): domain Eukaryota; kingdom Metazoa; phylum Arthropoda; class Insecta; order Hymenoptera; family Cephidae; genus Trachelus; species Trachelus troglodyta. The sequence goes on along the minus strand of JARQTJ010000128.1, from coordinate 271,381 downwards.
CACGATTCAAATAATACGACAAAAATTTTCTTTATCAATCCTCGTATCACCGTATGTGATACGAGCATAATTAATCAGTTATTAATTATCCTCGTATTGTTGCTCTCAGCACCGAGTCCAACATTAGATTTCGTGTTATTTTTCAAAATTGTACAAATAAGTGATAAATAAATTTCGATTGATTGGCTATTGCATGAAAAAGGATTATTTTATAAAAAATATTCATAACAATGCACAGACTACCCCGAAAGCACGTGTATCCGCGAGTCTCTACGAGCTTGCAAAAATATTTTATCCCACAAGACCAATTCAATTGTTGCAATGTTAACTGTACCCAGCAATCAGCAACAATAAGCAACGTTAACATACGAGTCCGAAAGATACGCTTATACCAGGCAAGGTAATATAATACAAGGTAAGTATAGGAGCAGCGGTTACAGATACCCATGAAAAAAAAGAATCTTCAGCATCCTTCTGTAAGGTATAATAATGGATGCTGGGAGAGTAGCCTAACGCGAAGATAACTATAACTACCGCGAGGAGAGGTAAGAGAAGGAGGAGGAAGCGTGTTGAGGAGAGTACAAGGAAGAAGGAAGAGAAGTCGAACGAAGAAGCGCACGAAGTGGCTGTGGTCGGTGAAGGAGGAGGGGGTGATGGGAGGGGGGGGGGGGTAAGAAGAAGTTGAAAAGGAAGATCGAAGTAATACCTGTATAGGTAACTTCACGAGATGTTGGAGACTGGATGGCGTCCTCGCAGCATCCGTGAACCGCATTTCAATCGAAGCTTACATTAACCATCCCAGTTACATTCTTTAACCTTCGCTCGTGCGCTGGTCAGGCCGTATAAGCAATCCACGTCAAACGAATCGGAACGAGCTTCATTGAAGTGCGAGTATACCGCCTCTAGTAGTCTGCATAGTCTATGAACTGCAAGATACGATTCGACTTCTCGGCTGAGATTTAGTTGAAGCTTAATTTCCTTTTTTCCACGCGTCTCTTAGTTAAAGTGAAATATTTCTGATGGACGCAGGGACTTCGGGATTTTTTTAATATGCTTTTGGTACTTTCAATGTGTATGGGCGTTTTTTACGGGGTAATTTGTCATGGTAGGATTACGTATGTTACAGGCTTAGTTTTGGGCCGAATAGAGTAATTTGTATGTTTATAAAATTTCGTGGGTTCTTTCTGTCACCTTATTAAACGTACTTTACACGTGGTTAACGTGGAGATTCTTTATCCTTAGGATAATCATGCGGCTGGAAGAATTTTTTTAAGGCTGAAAAAATGTTCAAATTCAACTTGATATATAGAGGTAATTAAACGTCAAGTGCACGGATACTGTTTTATCATTTTTTTTTAGTAGTACTGCTATACCTTTATACATTCTTGATCGGCTGTTTACTTGTAATTGGAATATTAATAAAAATTACACAAAATTATATAATCGATGCTTTTTGGCAGTCCTGTAATACATTTTATACCTATATAATGAATGTCCGTCAATACTTTTCCCCAGTGCATACAAATTTATCTTAAAGTGCAGTACTCGATTTGGCTCTTGCGGACGACCTTATCGCTCCCTGTAGATCGCATGCAATTCACATGAAAGCGATATTCCCATCCTGGAATTACTCCGAGTTTCTGACCGAGTTTTCATGAGAGTCTTTTACTCGTCCGGAAATGACGCTCCCATCGTAACGTGAGTATCGCTTTCGTCACGATGCTTCCCCTCTCACTCCTCCTGTCACCCCCCTCGCCCCCTCTCTCTCTTTCCTTCTCGTAGCCCAGCACCAAAGACACACCTCTCTCGTTTCAGACTGTTTTTAATGTCCTCATTCAAGACAGCGTCTGCCTGTCTCCTTCGACGGGCGTTATGAGAATTCAGAGAGACGTAACTTTGTCTTCTCTTTGTCTCTCGGCGCAAGACAATTTCTCGCACGTGCATTTAAAAAGGGTACAGCGTCGCGCGCGTTCGCGTTGTCACTTTTGTACCTTTTGTAAATACACTGGTAAACGTTGCCCGTGGGAAAACTTTTTTCTCGTTACGATCCATTGTTTTGACAATTAACGGTAAAAAATTTTCAAATCCAAATCATTGGTAAATTTAATTCAAAAACAATTGTCAGATTTAACACTGAGTAGCTTTGCCCAAATGTCAATAGCAAAATCAGGCTAATCCGACAGGTGGAATCATTTCCATTGATCATCTCGGGATTGTAATTATCTCATGGGATAATCTCGGCTTGTTGGTCCTATTACCCAATCCTACTCAATATATTGACACATTGGGAATAGAGACCTCTTGAGATCCTGTTGGAGATCAAAACTCGGATAGCGTTCGCCGTCGAGGGTAATTGACTCTATCTATTGTAGATGCTGGTACACTCGTATCGATCGTAAATATAGGGTTTGGTAAGATGTTGAGTAAGGTCAGTTGGTTGAATCGTTATACGGGACAGTCTGACCTGTGTCTTCTATGTATACAGGACACGACTAACCAAACCTAGATTGACTCAACCTCGACTTCCAATCTTGTCACTTCATCTCCTGACCTCGACCTTCTCGCACGAGATTCATTGCCAGTGCTCTTAACCATTTTGCCAGTGGAGCGACGATAACGAGGTCGCTCTTGTAGACCGAGGTTGATACTTTCTTATATGACACTCATGATACGGTATATTATTAAGTTTCAGCGATCCTTAAACACTGACTTCGAAAGTGTCGGTAATGATAATTTGATTTAAAAAAATCAATAAATTGCATATTGCGTTATTCGCCGATTAATAAATGTATTTTTTGTTTTTCAGGTGAGTGCTAACTTCCATTGCAACGAAAAGTAAGGGAATCATTAAGTTTCGATGAGTGAGTTATAAAAATTCAAAAATACGTAAAATAAATGTAATACGAAGGGGACGTAAAGTCACTGTCAAAAGTATCCATTCTCTCGTAAGAAGACACGGAGGGGGGTTCCTTCTTGTAAATTCCCGTTCGATTCTCAGTGAGCGTGTCGCGCGTCCCATGACAAGGATCAACGTCACTTCCGAGTAAAGGCGTGTTTTGAACGTCTCGGGCGTTCCTCGTGTCCGGTTGTTCCTATTGGCAATTAGCAAGAGTGCCGTGGCAGAGGTTTGCTCGAGTATATTTATATCCGTAGGCATAGGGTGCGAGAGACAGGCGTTTCCTAGTAGACCCGGAATAGACGATGGCAAGAGTCGTAGCCTCGACTCGCAGAAGACGCGGATGAACAAGAGAAGAAGAAGAAGAAGAACAAGGAGTCGAGGGACGCATAAGAGGAACAAGAGGAACAAGTCATGCCGGGGTTCCGTTCCTCGACTCTGGTACGATTGTTAATCACAATTTGTTTTCGTACAAGACAACCGTGTCTTGCGCGCACCTGTCGTCTTTCGCTACCAGGAAATTCAATCGAACCAAGACATTTAAAAGCGCGACTGACATTACCTACCGGAAGTGACGATCCAGCTCTTCCGCGAAATCCAGAAGTCTTAGTACTTTTCTTAGACCCCTCTTAGACGGCGAACAGGATGACTGAATATTTACATGATTTTTCATATTGTCACTGCGACTTGTTTGAATAACTTTCAGCACTGGGATATTCATAATGGGGAGGATGTTATTATTATTACCGATTAGATGCGAGGCTGGGTAACGAGAGGAGGAAAAGATCGATTTTTTTATTCATCTGAAATTTTAACTGTTAACTTTAACATTTTTTTTCTTCAATTTATTTGCAAACACGATTTTTCTTTTTGTTTATTGTTTCACGTTAATTTACACTGAAATAATATCCGTGCATAATATCCACGCTTAATATCCTCGCGGTACGTTAACCTCTCGATGTTGCCCGAGGACATCGCAGGTGCAACGTATAATCGATATTCCCGACAATCTTACGTAATGGAGGGTAGGTGGCCTATCGTTACCAGCTATACCACGTATACACTGCAGGCAAGTCAATAAATTATCGTACTATTCCTTGGTAACGACGTATCGACAAATCGATAGGAAATTCGTATCCTACGGGCGAATAAGATCGACCGTGCAAACACGGTATAATCGTACAGATTAACCCGTAAGCGTTATAGCCACTGCGCATGCGCACTTAACGATACTACGCATCGAGTCAAAACAACAACCGTTCTCGACGTACTTTCGTCCCGTAGAGAAAATGCTAAAGGTCTCGAAAGAAAAAAAAGAAAATCCGTAGAACAATCAACATCCCTTCGAACCACGTACGTACGCACTTCAAAGTACTATCCACTATTCTTTTCGAATTCCACACTTCGTAGAAGTGTTCTTTTGATCCGGTTTTAACACGAAATCACGCGAACGTCTTTTTAGCCGAAGAATTCCTACGGCATTAGGTTAAATAGGCATTCGGCGTAGAGTCGTTTCCACAAAATTTTTTTCCTACCTCGTATATACCCTATACAGAGACGAGCGACGATACCTTCCTAACCTGATTCACGGTACAGCACTAAATTTCTCCTCTTGACGATTATCGTTAAGGAGAACCATAAGAGCGTGTCGAAGCCAGATAAACAAACCGTCGCGATGTATTTGATCGTCGTGCATACAAAAGTTCTCGCTTCCCACAATGCACCAAGAAAGACGCCACAGCGCGCAGTGCTCCGTAACCACTCAAGGTGGACGAAGGGATGAGTCCCTATACGTACGTAAACTAACGGCAGTACGTACTTTGAAAAACACGACGCGTCCTACCAACCCGGGATTGCTCTCTCTTGTAAACTCGCCTGTACATATTCAGCGGGGTTAACAGCTGTTCCTACTGTTTGTTTCAACTACACGTCCTCATAATCCCATATGCTTTTCAAACCACAGACTCTTTTATGGTACAAACCGACGAAAGTTTTTGAAGCCTCGGCACTACTGCACGCCTTGTATATAGTATTGCTTGTAAGTGCGCCGCTTGGCTGAGGATTCATTTATTTTTTATATTTCAGGTAAAATCGTGATCTGACAGCAATTCTTTGTTACTGTGCACCATGAATTTTATGATGCAAATCGTCCACGCGGGACTACCTAAGAGCGTTCTTCAGTATTTTATAGACTGCTTATTTTACTGTATCAATTTTTGTAGGTTAGGTAACTGGGATTTGTCTTATTTCAGAATTCATAACACGTGCATTGACGAAGGTGGATAGTGTTGATATATATATATATACATATATATATATATATATATTTTAGAGAGTTAATTTAATGTGGATCGCGAGGGGTTGTTCATATATATAGATATACGTATGTATGTGTATATATATATATATTTAAGATATATTACGTATATATACGTCTGTGGCCTCGGGGTCTGCGCAGGTTACGCGCCAATGCTTTTAGGCTAGTTTATGTGCTTCTGCTTGAGCGTTTTTAAGATGCTCGTTTGGGAACTTTTATGGGACGGGACTCGAGTATCGAAAAAGATTTAGGGGATTCCCTGGATCCTTTTATGATGTCTATATTTTGTGTCCGTCTCTCTTAGACGTATTCCCGACAGAGGCGCAGCGCTTTGGTACATCAAAGGACGATGCATTTGGCGAGGGACGTCAGACGACAATATATTCGCCGATGCAATAGTGTAAAATATTTATCTCGGGTCATGCGACGCGATTAGCTTATCACCAGAGGGAAATAGCGTCGCCAAACAATGTTAGTCGCGGCTATTACCGCCCACGAGTGTAAAACGAGCGGCGAGGAACTTAAACCGAACATGCCGTACGCACGTGTTGGATCTAGTTGCATAGCCACGACAGATGCCATAAAGTTAGATTACACGATAAGAGAATAAATAAAATCAAAAATTAATAATAATTTAAAAATTCACGTTTTCTTCATTTTCTTCCAAAAATAAAAAAAAAATAAATGACAGCTCGCACTCATCTCTCAATAGTCTATCACCCTTCTCTCTAAAATAAAATCATATGATCCATTTTTCATCTCAGCCCAGACTTCATCTCGATTTAAATTTATCGCAAAGTACATGCGTCTCGCTTTCCAAGCTAGTTTTACCTGCAATTCCATTTTCTTCGTCACTTTGCCCTACTAGCCGGAAGTGTCATTGAATCGTTTCAAGAAAATTCACATACGTCACTTTTTCTTCTCAGGTATGGGTACACGTGCTCGTGTCGAGTCTGTTACGCAACCACGTAGCGAAATATGATTTTGCCTAATTAGCAATATACGGTGCCAGCTTCGTCTGGAACACTGGGACAAGTTGTATTTGGTCCAGACGTATGGGAGGCTGGGACGACCGTGGTAGCGTGAAGCGTAACAAGCTCAGGTATAACGTCTGAACTATCGTGTGGCTAGTTGAAGTCAGAGCCGTGTGCGAGACATGGAATAGAACGGAATGGAACGGACTGAAGTGGACATGAAGTGCTCGTGAAGTGGGTATGGAGTGAAATGGAGTGAAGTGGCGCATTCTGTGACTCACCAGTCACTGTAATATTCACTGTCGAAGGGGGTGGGCAAGTAAAGTTGGTGTTGGGTCAGCGCACCTTGCGCTTCAATCCACTTGTGTTTTATTTCGAGTCGTCGTTGCTGTAAAGTTGAAAAAAAGAAAATTTACAATTCTAAAGAAGAATTTTTGTCCAAATTTTCTCCACGTCAGACTCTATCTTATATACTTATTCGTTCTCGTACTGGCTCATATGTGGTTACGCAACCTTATGTCACCGTGACAGTTGCATGCATCACGTGTGTATCCGAGCACGCGTGTTAACAAATGCAAAGGGAACGCACTTGACGTGCCTTTGCTAATCGGTTGGTTAGACACGGTTATCGTTGTTCGACATTGACCTCAACCGGTTGGCCATGTTCCTTGAACCTCTTGCCTGCGCTATAATAAGAATGTCTGAATGGCGTACGATGTGCTTTAGGTTAGGTTAGGTTGGACGCATTTTAATTTAATTATATATGTCCTCTGAACTACGTTACTGAATTCTTACACGTCGTAGAATTAAAAAATATTCCATTTTGAACTTTTCACAGATTCAGACCCACTCGAGTGATGTAAATTTTTATTTTGAAATTTCTTCCTTCTTACGGAACAAATATTTTGATCGTCATACTAACAGCTGTACACGCTTGCTTTACGACCATCGGCTTCTATGATTGAATAGCGGAAGTAGATACGTACAACCGATGTAAGACTCTAATCGACGCTAATAGAAGTTTGATTTTTTTTTTCATCATCGAATAGCACACTCGCATGAGACCACCCATGTCCTACAAATGAACCATCAGTAAGTTTTCCACGTTTCGATCTCAGGATCTAATGCATACGTGGTTATTATCCATGTATAAGGAACCTCCTTCGCTAACGAGTCTCCCCACATGGTATCATTAGCCACACGAGAACATAACCTCACTTAACGTAACATAAAAGTTAGGTTCTCAATAAGCATGCAGCAAAATCGATCGCGTAGAGAAATCTGCGATATTTTTTTTCAACATCGAAATGATAAATTGCATTGAACGTAGTAGAGTATTATTTTGAATTTACAAGATTTTTCGGACTTTCGTAATCGCGATCTTTGACGTGTTAGAAGAGTCGACTTCTTTTACTATGCTTTTTCTTAAGTTATCAATGTACTACGATACCTGTGCATATTTGTACGGCAGAAAGACGCATACTTATTTTTCAGGCTGCTTCCGTATGTACGTAGGTATTGCAACTTGGATGCGGCGACTAATGTAAATTAAGCCGTGCATGCATATTAACTAGAGGTTCTTCCATGTGCTTCGGTTACGTGCGAGATATCATCTTCTCGTAACGCATTTGCAAATGCAAACGCCTTGCTAAATTATCCGTAAACCAGGAACGACGAAACGGTACATTCGAGTGTGATACCGTGTATATACAGGGTGGCCCAATAACTTTGTCCACCCCGAATATCTCTGTTATTTTTAGAGATATAGAAAATCTGTGTCTA
>JARQTJ010000128.1:215872-263312 GCA_030142635.1 Trachelus troglodyta | reverse complement strand
CCCATCGAACGATACAACTTTCGTACACACAGATTTTCTATATCTCTAAAAATAACAGAGATATTCGGGGTGGACAATGTTATTGGGCCACCCTGTATATATGGCATAGGTATAGACCCAAAGGCGTTTCTACTATCTACTTCAACCGGCTGGAGTGGATGTTCGTTGTGTGCACAGCCTAAAGCATAGTACAGAGTGTGCATGCATATTGGCTTTATGGAAATGAAAAACTGTTAAGAATTTTTGACGATAAAAAAAATTACGTAATTAAATCTTTTGGAAAATTGAAATTATTCACGAAATTTCGTAGCTTCGTAAGGTATGGAATTGCGAATTGCGAAAGGATGACTTTTTCCGGGGGTGGGGGGTGACTTTGATGATTATTGCCAGAGCTCGAAGCAATTACGAATTACATTGGGAATTTGAGTCCAGGAAAATCATACGGTAGAGACGATCGTTTATGAAATTAAATAATTTCTCAGCACTGGTTTTATAAGTGATTTGATTTTATAGTCCTTTTTCTTTTTTAATGTCGGTTTCAGACCGGTCTCGTTATTCATTCATTTTCTACTTGATGTTGCTTTATTATTACGGTCCTCTGCTCTTACTTTTTAGATCATGCTCACGGACTATCATTATCGTCATTAAATCCTGTTCGTAAAGCCAGAAACGCTCCTGTCACTCTCTCAAAGTGCTTTTGAGAAAGGACGGGCACCCAGCCACGGCGCTTCGATCCCGTTTGATACGCACGAGCGGCTGAAGCGACGCCTTCCGGAAAAGCGTTTGGAGCCCGTTCCGCGTCTTTCGAAAACGTCCCACGCATATGTCGCACGTCAATAACCTTATCTGCTTGGGTTGACGTTATAGGGTCGCGTGACAAAAAATTAGTGGCACGTACCTTCCGCTCGTTATTAATAATACCTTTCTATTTTTCTTTCTTTTTTATCACTGTGGTTTATGCTTCGTTGCGTAGAGACCCGACTACACCAGTTACTTCGTTTCTCAATGACTCCTATGGTAACGTGGTATACCGTGGCATGTCTTGCAGTAATATATTGTAACTGCAGTTCAGGATGCACTTCTTTCCCATGAATATTTTATTACATACTATAAATAATTGAACTTTCATTGTATTTGACAGTAGGTCGTGAATTAATTCAATCAAGGTTATTGGTTTTTAAGTTTGACCAAGTTTTTTCTCTCTTTCTTAGTTTATTATCGTTACTGTCAAATACATTGTTTTGACTTTATTAGACGTTGACAGGTGTCAAGTGGAATTGTTATTGTTGCAGTGATAAGTGTTTATGGTCTTTGATTTTTTATTGTATGACAATATATTTGTACTTGTCAGACTGTCGTTGTACGTAACAGAATGATGGATATGCACGTGTGATATTTTCATTGATAAAACTCACTATCAAGTCTGACGACAAATGACCCTCAGTTAATAAAGAAAGTCTAACGATAACAGACCCCATCGGGATCGGTCTAATAATTTATATTGTCAAAGTATAAAAAATTTTTTTTATACATTTCAGTAAATTTTTTTCATTTATCACAGTCGAGTACTGAATTATTAACTGCTTGATAATTGCTCTCTTCTCGATGAAGGCATCTTTTTTTCATAGGAAATGGCCTCGATTTCGGACCCGAGACTGGCATCACTTCAAAACCATTCAAAGTCTAGGGCTCCCAGCTGATTACGTTCCCATGTCACGTTAAACTCCGGGCTTATAAATGCCGTAATTTATCACGAGTGATAATCGTCGATCCTCTTCAGTCACTCGGATTGTCGGTACCACGATATCTTATGAGCGGCGTCATCGAACTCGTTAATTTTCATCTTTATTGTCCACGGGTGAGCCGTAGGAATGGATACTCAGACAGTGAATATAACAAGCGTGATTAACAAACGAATAAATTATACGATGATTATTACCATCGGTACAATGATTATCGAAATAAGTGATTAAATTATTGTACGATAAAAATCCATCAGTCGATTATACAAAAATATTGATAACTAAAAATATTGAAAAATATTGAAAAAATGTCCCACTTTAATTAATTAATTAATTAAATTTTTTAATAAAAATGAACAAAAGTCAATCATACTTAACCTAAAATTCGATCGTCTTAACCGTCTCCAAATTGTCTTGCGAAAAAAACAATTTTCAGGCCAAAAGTCAAGAGAGGGGATTTCATAAGTCTCCGTGCGAAATCATTATGAGCTGGATAGCTGAACGTCTGGGGTGCCTATGGTGATTAACGATAAAGTTGTTAAGCAGTTTCGTAATCTATAAAAGCGAGTAACAATGGTCCCGAAACAAGAATTGATACGTCAAGTCACGTTTCCACGCCAGGCGCCATGTTTTTTGGTCCAGCCTCCGAATCCATTGTTCCTCTAAAAATGTACTTCTAAGAATTCACCGGATCCGACTAATACTCGGATACACCCAGTTCTCGAAGGTCCAGCATTCAATCACCATGATAGTCCACGATACAATTACAAGCAAGACAGTCAACTACATAGCCAGACTCACAGATCGGTATCAGCATAGATAACGTCCCTCGTTACACAATGACCCAACTAAATGCATCCAAAAAGTCATGTACCTGCCAGTTGCCTAATAACTCTTGATGCATCGCGCTGTCCCTCCCTTGCTTGACATTTTTTTTCCTCCCCTCAAATACACGAGTTTACACTGACTCCTATATGCGTACAGTGCCGTCTCGTGACGAAACCACCAAAGAGATGTACTCTCGCGGTTGGCTCTGCGCCATGAGAGGATAGTATTACAGCATCTTTACACGGAGAAAGAATTTATTCGTTTGACTGTCCGATGGTCCAGGACATCCCGTCGTGAATAGTCCAAGTCGGTACGTGTAAGAATGCCCGGCCTAGTCTCGTACTTCTCAGAAAGCATTGACAAGATCCTATAAAATTTAAGATTCACGAAAACCTACACTGGTCCAGTTTGGATTCTGCGTTACATAAAAAAAAAGTATTACGACAACTCGCACTTTATCATTCGCGAGGATCAATCCTTTTTACCCATAACGTAAGATCCCAGTGACAAACTTAGACACTGCGCATGCGCGGTTTACTGCCGTAAAACATTCCAAGCGACGATATTACCTGCCGATGACGCTGTAAGGTTTTCTGTGGAGAAAAAAAATAAAAAAATATAAAACGCAAAGGTCCATCCATACCGTACGAAGGGGAATTCATTCTTTTAGACTCGTGTAAACCGGTTAACGTATCCGTCTAAATTTTCTCCATTTCGTTGTAAAACGTCCATTATTCTCCGGCTGATCGAACAATGCCGCTACGAGCTACCGTCCGGGATGTATTTTATTTATGAGAAAATAAGCCTCTGCTCGTGATTGGAGGTTGCCCTGTGGAAGCTGTGAACAGCGCTCAGAACGGATCGGGACCACACGCGCGACATGTCGCGAAGAATCCACGGTCTCTTGTCTCTTATCTGATACCTCGTACGTTATATATATATATGTATTTACCTACCTTACCACTGACTTATATCCTGCCTTGTGCCATCCACCGCCTTATGCTACCTTTCCAATACACTGCAAGGTTTAAGTCGAGAATCGCAGCCACGATATCGAGATATTGTCTATTGTCACGGCGTAAACATAAACCATATTTCTTTTTGAACGTTCACGGTTTCTCTTATGGGACCCACGTCTCCCCTCTACGTCTTGGCTCTTTCGCTTCGCGATGGGACTAATGCAATAACGCGTCTTGCCTCTTAGCTATGGGCAATATATGTACACAATGAATCGAGAGATCCGATGCAGTTAAAGTCCCTCGAGTATGATAAATCAACGCTGGTACCTCTATACCTATACCGTGCAAGCCAAAGACTTCTGTAACTTCGAGAAGAGACTTCGACTTTGTATCACATGTGAATCGTTATACTGTATTTTAACTAGGGTACCTTGTGAAAGGATCAGTATACACGGCTACCTGAAATTTATGGCATAGGAGATTGGCGCTTCCGCCACTGCTTCGCTCCTAACACATTTATCATCGTTTGCGTGACGTTTTAGCGGTTTTTCGAATTTCTATGAGAACCCTTCGCGCGGGGCGCAGTATAGATATATACATACCTGAGATTAACCGCTACGAGTCGCATCTCTGTATATTCACGGGATTACGAAGGATATCGAATCGTCCTTCAACGTTCATTTATTTGGGATGTTTTAAACAATGGATCAACTTTTATAATAAATTTTGGTCTTTTTTCAGTCTTCTTTTTTTACTTTCAACATATACGCTGCTCGAAAGTTATACGAGGAGATTTTTTTAAAACTAATTATCTACCTATTCTTTTGGCTCTAGATTATTTTCTCGAATCAACATTTTTGTCTCCTGCTGTTGTTGTCTTTTTTTTGTGGGAATCAAAATCTTCCCCTCGAATACTTTTTGGCCTCGTAAATAAATCCAGGTCACTCGAGACACATGGTGGTATCAGGGGCGGTGACGTCGCTCGCGAATATGCATATAGGGTGAGAAAATATATGTCTATTCCATAGGTACGTCGTGTCAGAGTAAAAGGCGGAGTTAATACAAGTCGGATATTCCTTTCGTGTTCTACAATGCGCTTCTCGCACGAGCCTTCCTTATGTATAATAGATCCCAGCCGACCCACCGCGTGCCGGCGAATGACACTTCCTGGATTTGCATGACGCAATGACTACCTCGTGCTCTTCCCTATCGTAACATTGAGACCGCATAGGACTCTCCTATTTACCATAGCATCGTTATGCGATCGTTAGAGGTGCCCTTTTGTGCACGTGTGAAAAACGGCACTTTAAAGTGGCTATAGCCGACAGCCTCCAACGACATTGAAAACAGCCCATTGCTTTACACATCACTTTTATATCGTGTCTTCACTCTGCGACCACATTCGTATTTAATCGTAATATTAATTTCACAAGATTTCGTATTAGAAGATTGTGATTTTGAAAAAAGATGAAAAATTCATAAAAGCACATTTCTTTCGCTCTTTTACTAACTGCTTCAGTCGCTATAAATATGTCGTTAGAATCGTACGATTTATTTCTGGTCTCCAGTCTGTCTGCCTGATATATGGTAAACGATAGTGACAGTGGGTACTATTGTTTAGAAATTATCACCGTGTCCGCCGGTGGAATGTACATTTGCATATAACGTAGGGTATACCGGGTAATGTTTTTTCTCTCTTTTTTTTTCTTCCTTTTTTAATTTTACACAGCGCCATAACCTATGCCGAATACGCTCGGTATTTGTGTCAGACTTTCGTCGGCCGATCGAGTCTCCGCGGCTTTTAACATTAGATATACGAGCGTCGAGACGTCGGCTCGAAAGGCAACTAACGAATTGCAAACAAAACGATCGCGCCGCACTTATCTTATCCGGGTGTAGCCTCAAGCGGCGTCCGCAACCGTCGTCGCCGTCGCTGCTTGGACTAACAATAAATTCATTACCGAGGCCCGACAACGCCTTCCACTCGTAATCTCTTGACATACTTTACGGTACACCTATCGCCTGCGTCTAGCTTCTCTTTGAGCGCCGGGCATCACGGGAACCTTCTTTTTTTCGGCCTAATTCTTAACCTGGGACGCGTTACTTTCGGAGGAAAAAAAATCAATTGATACAATCAATTGATACAATTAATTAGGCGAAAGCTTAACGATATTTTTTGAATCGACGATATCGACGATCGATCACGCAAAAAGTACGTCAATTTGGTTGGGATATAATCATTCATTGATACAAAAATGTGTGTTATATATATACATATGATAATTCAAGTTTTACGGGTGACGATTGATTTTATTGAATTTTTCAGTATTTTACGCTGGATCAATATGAAATTATTTACGTAGGGATGATTTTGTCCAAATTTCAATTGATCGATTTTTCGGCTGGTATTGAGTAGGTCTGATCTGTGTGGGTATGTCATCTCCAGAATAATGATACAGCAGTGCAGCATCTTTAGCAAGACGATAAATAAAAAAGGTGATATAAGTTGAAAATATATCAAAGCTACCTTTCGTGTCCTACTTATTTCTGCGACTAGAATCTTCGACGTGGAATACATATTTCACGGGACCGGGTATAAGCTCGATCGATCCTAGGATGTAGGTCCATGTGGGGATGGGAATGCACTCGACTGCCGAGCAATAAATTTCACGTATACAAAAGGTATGACAGAGGGAGCCACCACTAAAGCATATTATGCAAATGTACCTTGATATGCTTTTCTATCTTGCATTCTTTATCTTTACACCAAGAACGTCGAGATATCATCTTGTCTACAGGTTTTCGAGTTGTTTCTTTTTTTTAGTCCACCGGTTATATACGCTAACAAAAGACGTTGTTTCCTAATGGGATTAGCAGGATTAGCATCTTATCCCTTGGACCAGATCACGTGTGCACGTGTAGGTCGTTTCGAAAAATATCTCGACCATGCTGTACTATATACAGATACTAAAGATAGCCGTTGGTATTTCAGATTAAAAGAAAATTTTTATTCTTTTTTTTTCATATAAAATTGTTCTCCTCGTCTTCGATTCGTCCGATTTCATCTTCGCATCTTGTATTTTATTTTGCACGCGATGACTCCGGAGTTCGCGCATCCGGAACGAGATATAGATCATAGGTGGGAATAGAGAGATCGATACGTTGAGATGGAATCTCGAGCGATTCTTGATCTCCGATTTCATCGTTCTCTCTTTGAGGTTAGGTTAGGTTCCTTCTTACGTTAATAATTCAAGAGTGGCTGCGACTCGTGTTTCAGGTGTTGAAGCATTCAGGTTCTCTTTTGCATGACTTGGTTTGATAGAATTCTTTTTCTTTCGTTTTTACAACCTTTTTCTTTTAGGCCTATGGGTATACACTTTTTGTGGATATCTTTCGGGGATATAGTATCGACCTGAATAATTTTCTACCACCTTGACAATTTTTGATTCAATCAATCGCAACGTTTTTGCATGTGATTTTGAATGTAACTTGAAATAATGATAACGGTCGGTAATCGTTGACTGGTGAATTTTCAATATAATTAATTGACGTTTGTAATTAATTGACTCGTATATTTACGATCGACACTTGTAATTTATATAGTGACCTTTTTTGAATTCATAAAAATCGCACGAGATATGAAATGTTAAAATTTTTATTTTTTATTTTTACTCCTCCTACTACCAATCATCTGCACTCCGCTCTGTCAATCGATTCTTTAGTGGGTACTAATTACGAGTCAATATGTTCTTGTCTAATTGATATTCGAACCGCGACTCCATTAGCTGAGAGTCACGCTCGTGAAAAGAAAAGGTGGGAGCCAGAGACGAAGAAAAATAGAAAAAGACCAGCTGCCTGATCCAAGCAAAGATAAGATCACCCGATAGGATAAATGAAAAAATAAATAAATAAAAAATAAAACCAAAAAACTCAATGTTACATATAAAAGTATCGTAACGGCGACTGATAACAAAATTTTTTCCCCCCTCGCGAGAAATCAATAAATCGATTACTCTCCTCTCCTGTTCCAGGAAGAAGCTGCGCGAATGATGCAGATAAGAAAATAAGAAAGAGAAAATAAATAAACCGTATAAATTATTCGAAAATTTACACCGATCAGACTGTCCAGGATGTATACTGTAGGTAACTGCATAAACTATAGATCAGCATCTTCAAATCTTCAAGCCCTCAAAAATCTCCATAAAACTCTCTGAATCTCACGCGAGCTAAGATCGACGCGCGAATGAAGATCGATGAGAGTGTTAGATCTTTACCATTATCATTATGCCTCTCATAGGTACTAAAATCTATTGATATATTTTTCTTTCTTGTATTCGCCACGTGTCTATCGACTGCACAGACATCACAGGTGTGTCTATGGTAACGAGCCTGCGGCATTCTGGGTAAATTCCTTTGTTTCGTTACAGCCCAAACTAATCGAGCCCGATACTAATTTTACTTGGTTCAACAGAACCGAAACCTCCTGCAGCAGATTACTTCCAACGATCTATGTCGATCTCACCCCACAACCGGTCATTCGATCGACACGGACTGGCAATTACTTCTCGATCTATAAATCTCTGGGCTCGTTTTACGGTAGCGTGACAAGCCGATCGCGTGCAGCCCGTTGCATTTGAATTTGCGCGCGCACAACGCGTACCAGTATTAACCTCACGGCAGTCAGGTATTTCTGACAAAAATAAATCATGAGGGAAGCGTAACGGTACAGCCGCAGGGTTACGTTCGAATGTCACACAGAACGAAAGAATCTTGAACGTCTTACGATTGGTCGGTTGGGGCGTGAAAAAATAGTTAAAAAATATTTCTATTCAAATATTGAAAATTGACGATTCCTTGTATACTGAGAAAAAGTGACAATTTAAAAAAATTTTTTTAACGTTATCAATCATATCTATTCAGTCTTTTGTCGCGGTGAATTTGACTCACGTTTGGTTAGGTATCAAAATCTGTACGTACACGTGGAATCGCACTGGTTTCATAGTATTAAAAAATATTATATAGGGTGTACCGTTATAAATAATCATCCTGATTATCTGCACTCACTGCTACACACCCTGCCTCTCGAGATTTCTATCCATCCCAGTATACGCTTACGCGTTGCTGACATTTTCGTTTGAACGTTCAAAGAATTTCGTAACAAAAGGTCGTAACAGTCGTCACGCTGCAATGCTCGTAAGAGGATACGTTATAATGCTATGAGATATACCGGGTGTTTATAAATTAAACATTCTTTTTTTTTCCACCTTACCATAAGCGCATAAGTCTCTGACGATACTTTCGGACGGAGTTAACGGCATCGAAGTAAAGCCCCTTCACGGTGTGAGTTCCTCGTAGTGGAAGACGCCCGGCAGTCAATGACTAAATCCGATTTTAAATTCATTGGTTACGCGGTGGTAGAGGAAGCGAGAAGGTAAACGGGTGTATCACGATGTGGAAGGCGAGGATAGGTATAGAGAGAAAGAGAAGCGGCTAGAGGACGGAAGGAATAAAGAAAAAAAAAAAAGAGTTGCTCATCGGTAGCAGGAAAAATAAATCACGATAAAAGAGAAAAATAAAACGCGAAGACTCGAAGTGCGGAGAGGGTTTGGTGGCCCCCTTCGATAATTCGAAACGATAAAGGTACGGCCCTGAAGACTTCCTTTATTAGTTACTATAACTGTATGTATATCCATATGAATTTCCGAAACTCTCAAGAATCTTCAAAGTTACACGTCACGTTAAAGTCGTCCCCACCTTCATACATACCTCCCCATAAATTCTTGGATTTAATATTTTCATGGCGCCCCGGGCATCCGCATGCTGTACAATAGGGGTACCAGGAGCGTACACACGGACGCGGATACAAAACAGACTCAGTGGAGACAAACTTTGTGATTTAGATAGTTCATGACTTTGCGAAGAACTTTTTCACCGAAACAAGTAACGCGTAGGTGTTATAGACACTACAGTCTTGTACAACCTGGTGAATTATACGGCTGGTTTCTTTGAGGGCAAGTGAATTGTTTTGCGGAGAAAGAAAAAAGACGCCGAGCTGTTCTATTGTCATAGAAACAAGCCAACAATGTATTCTACGCATTCAGAAGACACGATTAACCAATCCAATGCATTGTGGGTAGCCTGGAAATAATTTGAATTAACCCCCTGTCGAAGTGTCCCTTGGAAATGAAAATTGTCAAGTAAAAAAGAAAGGACCAACGTCACGTGTTCTAACGTTAGACAGGAATGATTCGGTCCCCTTGTATATTATTGATATAACCACTTCCTACAAACGAAATCCATACCTCGTACGTGTCGTCCGTGTTTTTATGCTTTTCCATAACCGGTCGACAAATTCAATCTGATATTCTTACCGGACACTAAGAAACTAGACACGAGTCCTTTCGACGTGCCTTTAAGGTCAATGACAGAATAAAAATTATTTTAGGCTTGATCACTTATTTAGGAAGTAACAAACCGAACCAGGATGAAGGCCAATTCATCTAGTCTGGCGTTTCTACCGAACCGTAATATACTACTAATAGTAAGTTGTCCTGTTTTGAGTGAATGCTCGCGCACTTTAACTCGGGATCAGGTTATGTTTTGTAAGATTCGCATGTTCCTTCGCCAAATATAATAATTATATTTTGCCTACCTTGATTTCGATATTTATGAGCCGTCAAAGGTTGACGTATGCTAAATAAAATGAGTAGAAACCGGAGTTGGAGACAGCAAAAATACGTAAACGAATTGAATAAGCAAATGAAGAGAATTCATTAGAAAAGCAAAGTAACCATAAAAAAAAGAAAACTGAAAAACTACTTCGGGTAGCAGAATATCAAGGAATAAGAATAAAACTGAAAAAACTAGGTTGGCTGATGCACCAGCGGACAATGAGAGTGAGTGGCGGCGGATTTGGCAGACGTTCGTTAGCAGGGGTGAATCTTTGGGGTAGGTTTCACGATTTTTACTATTGCTCCTCCGAGGGAAACGTCTAGCAAAAAGGGTACAAGAAAATTGAGTGTCATTGGTGTTTGAAATTTCGCACACTTTGCATGGGGGTAAAGGATTTTCTGGGTCAGAATTCGAAAATCAGGGACGTCCACTGTGGGTGCACGCGTGCACTTGAGTAAAATGGCTGACGGTCAGGGCTATTGTCCAAGTATATTTTTTATACATGTACATCCCTGAAAGGTTCATTGCGCTTTTCCTTAACCTGGGACCCATATGCGAGATAGCCACTTCCAAGACCACTATGCGACAGATACCCACTGATTAGCCATTGCTGGTTATCGACCGCGGAACCTGACTTATCACGCGAATTGAAAAATCATTTGCTCTTTTTAAGTAAAGTTACGTTATTCCGCTAAGGGTAGTACGCACAGTATATAAGATTTGAACGTAACTCGTGGGAATAATATTCCTACTAACTAATAATGTATTTACCTCCATCTTACATCCGGTACCCATCATACACCAACCAACTACCCAACAATCATCCGTACTTGGATTGCTAGTTGAATTGCCATAGGGATGCGATTCCGTGGCGTCTCGTCCGGAGGCGGATCCGGTGTCGTGTCACGTTCATGCCAACTTTGCGACTCTCAAGGCACGCCATCGTTCCACGTTCGTTGCGTGTTTCGCCGCTGGATTTTTCAGATGAGGTCGAGAGAGGCGTCTGTAAAAATCGCCTACGTTCACCCATCCCGTAACACAGGACACTGGCTTGCCTTCGATTTAGCTTGGAGGTTACGCTATGTACGGGAACGACCTCAGGCGGCTGTATCCGAACGTCAAAAAGCTGGGAAATAATACGGTACGGTAATGGGCCGATGCTTTCGATGTCATCTAAAAGGTCTCGTATCAGTAGCACCGTTTATAGCTGCATGAAAATGCTTACGGGTCTTAATCCACTCTGTAGCACTGTGAGATACAGGAGTCGTGTGTGTTCCGAATGTGCTTGGATGTGGGGGGAAAAAATACTGATAAAAAAAATGTTATGGTGGTTTTAAGGGTGAGGTAATTTTTTTTAAGCATTAAGGGGTATGAGTGTCACCGGGTATAATTGGTACGTGGTTGTTGAATCATTTCTAGGTTGCCGGCTATATATAGGTATAGCCGTGTATAACTATGAGGTATATGCTTCCTGTGTAATTTGTGACGTTGCCGGCTTCGCTTCGGATTGGTGCGCTTGGAAAGCTTCTCAATGCCTCTCCATTGTTGTGGAGTTCTGCGTATATGTGAATCATCCAGAAATAGAGCCCTTAGAGATCAACGCCGCTTGGGAATCTCTCTGCCCTACAGACAGTGTGACGCTGCGCGCAAGCTCGAAATAAACTTTGCTGTAGTGCGTTATGCGTATCTTTGCGATGAGTCAACGCCACCGGCACGGCACAGGTGCTGGGCTCACGGATTAAAGCGTACGTGGAGCTCATTCAATTTTGAATATTTTTACACTTTCGGGAAATTCGTATTTGCAAATTTCTAGGGGATTTGCTTTGATTGAAGACACGACGGAAGTTCGATCATAATTATTGCAGGTACAGGCACTGTAAAATTTATACGAAGACAATGCAATTGAACGTTTTTTTTTTATTTATGAAATTTTTCTATCAGTACTTGCTGCATGATATATATTTTTTTTCACAAAGACAAACATCTTGGCTTTTTTCTATAGGCTAGTTTTTCCGCTATACCGTATATAAGAATTATGCAATTTTTGAGATGGATACAAAAATTTTTGTTAAAAAGACGATAACGCATACCGATATGATGTTAATAAAAACACGATTATTATGACGGTTGGAAAATTATCGGCAGATGATCCTGCGGTGCAGTCGCTTCCGGGCAATTTCAAGCATCCTTGCAGATATCGGAAATGATCGAGATCGTGATCTTTGCTTTAGATATAACAATCTGCGATCTTTTGCCTATGATGATTCAGGATGTACGGTTGTTGGAAGATAATAAATTTTTTTTTTATACACGCACTCTGGTCTTGATTCTTGTCGGAACTTTTGTATTAATTTTTTTTGAATGAGACCATACACAGGGACCGAAGGGTCATTAACGTGCGAGTAACCGGTGACGATGCAAACCGCAGCGTTCGCACGTTAAACCATGCAGGGATTTATCGGTCCGACAGGACGTGCATATAGTGTCGCGCTTTTATTAACGTGCATGCTGAAAGACGCTTTTAATCGAGTCTATTGTACCTTGCGGACAAACGCCGTAAGAGTTCCTTGAAATAAAACATGGCGCCGGGTCCACGAGCTGAACGGCGCGAAGAGCCGAACAATGGCCTGTAACAAAACCAACAATGACTACAATAGCTCGAGGTGGAGAGGGAAGTTTGTCTACCGGTAGAAGTGGCCCTTGCACTCGAATTAAGTCCAAATTTGGCTGTATTCAAAATGGAACTCTAGGGCCGCCCTTATAACAGTACAATACACAGTACCTATATTACACATAAGACACTGTAAAGTGCATATAAAAGAAAACCAGGACATTCATACATTATCAAATAATTAATCTGTAAGCACCCAGAGATCGATCTTCGAAAAAAGGATAGTAATTTCTAAAATTTAGAAATAATTAAACATACAAAAATGTGTAACAATTTTCTATAAGACCAAAAAAATCATACAATTTTTACTTTGAAACGATAAAATTCGAAAACTATGAAAAGTGATTTTTTTTAAAATTATAACAAGATTACATAAAAGTGACTAATATGTGTCCAAAGTATTTTTCATGAAAGTTTATCGTTAATTGTTTATCTCCAAAATGATTTATTTATTCCGATAAGCACTTATGTCTCAGCAATGACTAACCTAACCTAACCCAATGCTTTTGAATATCAGTAATTTGTTGATGCTTTTGGCATATGGAATCTGCACCTGCTTCCGATGACTGTTTGATTTGAGTATGTAAAATGGCAATGGCATAAGCGTTATGCTTTTATGTAAACGATAGGAGGGCCGTTATTACTGACTATCGGTATGGCATAGAAGGTTGCTTATGTGCGACTGGTGACTCAGCAAAGGAATGCTGCACGCGCGCCCTGCCTTGATTGCCTATCAGACTCCACTGCCTTGCTGTTCTATAAATAATACGACACACGTATCTAACGTGAACAGTACCTATATCATACGCGAGTACCTGTATGGCAAAAGGACACTACTTGTCTTTAAATATATATAAATTAGATCCAAGTCAAGAGCGAAAATCGACTTTTTGATAGACGCTCGTTTAGCATCTAATAAAACATGAGGAACGGCGGTAAACCTATAAAACAAAAAATTTTTAATTCACACAATTATATATAGTTATACCGCACCGTATACTTAACCACTGTTCAAGTTGATTGGTAACGGGGAAGTGCAGTGAAGAAAATTTTTTGTTTAATTAATCAAATTTATATGTTTATGGTATATATATTTTTTATGATTTAAAAATTATAGTAATTTTCAGCGATTATTATGCTTACGTTACTATGTATATTCTACATTGAATTTCTTAGCTGCGTTTCTGCATAGGTATTGTAAAGGAGCCACAGTACTATCAGCTTCTTCGTATCAACAGCAGGGTATAAACAGCGAGAAGCAATGCCGATAGCCACTCAAGGGAGCACTGCGACATGGGCTATGCTCGCAATAAGACATAACAGCCAAGAGTCAAATGGCGTCCCACAATAACAGGCCGATACGGACCTCTTCGTATGTTCCTATCTGCATATAAACCTCGCGTAATGCCTTTGCATACTGCGAAATCCACTCACGCCTACTGTACCGATGATACCCGACGTGACGTGAGCACTTGGGATTCGCAATATTACCAGTAATAGGTACCAGTTACTGGTCAGCCAATAGAGATTCGCTTCTATCCAGATATCGTGGCTAGAATTCTTTTTTGTTTGAAGACTACCCTACCTTCATTTCGTTATACGTATTCAAACCGCGTTCTTCGCAGGCTTTAGGATGAAATATTTGAATTTATTTATACGTCTATTTTTTGTATTCAATACGCGCTACGCCATTTGTATTGATAATGCAATTAAAGTGTCAAAAATGAATTGGCAATATTTACAGTGGATTTTTGGATTTCGATACTAAAATTTTATTCTTATAATTTTGCAAATTTTTTTTATTTCCTCAAGTCCTGCTTTCAGGATCCAAGGTGATACTTGATAGGAATCTTGATGGTCCATACCATAAATCATTGCAGCTCATGCTGCTCGCTTATCTTCCTCGTTATATCTGTACCAAAGTGCAGTGGTTTTGCAAGTGAGTTCGTATACTATCTGAGTATATAAGCTACGGTGTCCATGATGTTTATGGTGTTCCTGGTGTCGGTATGGGGACGTCGAAAAATCGTCCAATGAGAAACGAGCCTTGTCGTATGTCGCCCGGTTAACGACGAGAGGAGGAAGAGCGTGACAATTGGTACGACAAAATTTTACAGATGAAAATTTCAGCGTTGGACGTTATTTGATTGCAATTTATTACATCTGAATTCGTACACACGTGGGAGAAATGAAAATTCAATTGGCATATTTCATTGATAATCATAACGGTCGTCCAATATAATTATGACGTGAGACCCTGTATTAAATAAAGATTAATAAACTATAATTATAAATATACATTTTGAAATTGACTGTACTTTAATATAACAATTAAATAATCACGTAATTGCAATACTTTAAAAAAATTCGATAGTCATCTCCAAAATTAAATTTGCATATACGAATGTACTATAGCTGTGCAAAAAATACATTTGAATAATTACATACACTGTATCTAACAATGAAATTAATCTGTCTGAAGATTAATATTAATTTCGTTTACTACTAATTACGCAAAAATCACGGATTATAATTAAATGTATTTATAATAACATTAACTCAAGTCGACCTTAATCAAGAAATTGCATGCGAATAGATAGTTGACGATTTATCATAATTATCATTGCGTGTCACGTGTATTCGAACTTTTTACATACAAAATACCAAACGATTTAATTTCTCAAAAAAAAAAGTTATTTAATCGCCTCAACTATTTTATATTTTTTCTAACCCCCCCCCCCCCTGCATGCAGCCTGCCAATTTCTCATCGCAATGATTTACCCAAAGTAGCATCGCGTGCTAACTCGATTTACCAACCTTCACTTTCTTATAGCGAACCACAGCACAAGACGGCGCACATATGTACATACATACGTGTTCCGAGAACATTTATCAATAGAAACGATGAAACGACGAGGCGTCAAAACTATGCGGAAGAATTTTCAAAATTGATTACCCAAATTTGACAAAGCCATTAGTCGTTACGTAAGCGTTCATAATGCTTCCAAATATGTATATTAAAAATATATGACACGCAATATATTTCAACTTGATATATTACAATCATTTTCAAAAAAAAAAGTAATTCAAACTATACTAAACGAACTTATGACTATATTCAGTCCTATAGATTCTAACGATTCGCAGCGATTCTTCCTAACTGGAAAACCATAAATTAAATCATCCTCTTAATCCAATCAAAATATCACGGAAGAATTTACGTCATATAACTAAAAAATTTTTTCCATCATGCTAATCAAGTTAACGCATCCTTCATAATGCTCAGAACAAAGTTACCCTAACATGCCAATAAAAGTGAATCAGGTGAGTCTAATTTAATCGTTGACACTAATGAATTTCATGGTTACCATGGTTACCACCAACCATCAAATATATAAAAAAATGTCACGGTAACTAACACGCCTATGATTGACCAATGAATGCCCGGTGAAGAAAAAGTTTAGTAGCAATTTAAAAATTGGCCGATCCGATTATTGAATCAGACACAACAATTTTTCAATTTACTTTTTTTCCCATCCGTCGAACGACCACAGATGAAATTTTATTTTCCGCCATCTCGTCTCCTCTTCACGCTTCATCCACGAATCGTCATACATTTTCTTCTTCTCGTCTCTCAAGCGTATATCGTGAATACACGTAAATAGCCGTCTAGCCAGTTAAAAATAATCTTGCTCGAATGCCGCATCTGATGCCAGATGCACAGAGTCGTCGATACGCACGGTTGACTGAAGGCATGCGTCCATGTAACCGTACGCGCGGATGATTCTTCTGAAACCAGGATCTGTGAAACAAATTTTTTAATAATTAAATTATTCAAAACATTTTTTCAGTTTAAAAAATCTAATACAATAAAGGTACTAGAATTAGACCTTATATAAAATTGCCCTTACGCGTATCACGGTTATCAATCTTTTCACTGATCCCATACTTAGCTCTCTTATTGACCGTGTAATTACAACACAATATATATATATATATATGGATCAAAAGTGAAATGCTACAGGATCTACTCGGTGTGAAATAAGTTCGATAGGCTCACACGCTCGCCATACTGTCCTTAGGCTATTTCAGGCATGACCGGTAGCTCGCGCTTATACGAATCTTTCCCATAACGTTCGACACGCTTCGATAATCCAACACTTGTCTCTGATGTCAGATTATAGGCACTGTTACATGCTTTATATACGCCCGCATCGGCATTGTATTCTCGTATATCTATATATACGCGTGAGATAGGTAAATACATAGAATACGGGCGAACTAAATGGATAAGATATACATACATATATGTATGTATCTACATTGTAGTTTATCAGTTGACACAATTGAACGTTCGTTGAAAATGGTTTATATACATGATAAGGAAGTGGCGCCATTGTTATTTGATAATTATGCATTTTTTGGGAATTTATAATTTTTTTAAATATAATTCTAATCTACTGGTCTTTATACCATTTTGTTTAAAGCTCAAGTTATTTTATGGCTGACAGGATTTGAATTGATGTGTTATGTGAATTCTGGTCTTGGTATGTCCTGCCACGTACTGGTTTCTAGGTGACGAAATTTGTATGCCTACAAATAACCTAATGGAATTGGTTTACATGATCGATTCTGATCGTTGTGCGTTCGCACGCAGGAATCGATAGACGTTATGCATTAACGCGTATGAGGCAATAGAAAAGCATTATAAAAATTCTTTTATTGCTTCTCATGGGTAAACGTAAAGAAACGTTGAGTACGTGTATGAAACGAAAGTCGGAGAACAAGACGATCACGTAATAAAAGTAACCTGACTCGTAATAAAATGGAATAAAAAATGGATGAAAATTTTTTTTTGTTTGAAATTCAAACATAACCTAAAACTGTGACACGTGTAGAAAAATCAATAGTGTTTTTAGGTCGAATATGAGAGAAATAATGGATTTGGGGTGTTATTCGCCATTTTGTGTTATTTGGTAAATATGAGGATCGTACCAAGGTATTTTATATTTTATTATCGCAAATGTCATTTCGACTACCAAGGTGTCACGTCACATGTAATTGGGCGTCGCGGCGCTCCTACGTGGTAAAGATGGAGACTGCGTATCTCTTGGCGTCGTCTGACGAGCCGCTTTGCATCCAAATGGGACATGGGCTAAATCATGCATCGAAGACCTAAGAGCCAAGAGAGGCTCAAGAACGTAGGGCCGTAAGAGCCTTTGGAGGAGAGGCGGCCCTTTTTCGCCCAATTATTCCAGTCGAGCTGCTTGGCCACTTCTGGAACGAGTTTCAGCTTTCTGCCTTTAGACGCACAAAAAACGAGGCTTTCGTTTAAAAGGATCCTACGTGTTCGATGCTCCGCGGAATGGGTGTCTCTTGTAGCTGGACCAGAGGTATCAGCTTCCTGCTGGAACAGCGTTAAGTAAATAAACCGGAGACTTGTTTGATATGAAAAAATGTTCGATATTGGAATCGGTAAGACGATTGAAAATTTTAAGTTACACAGTGAGTTGTAAGATTGCAGAGGAAGATGTATGAATTTTTGAAAATTATCAAAATGCTATGTAATATCCATGAGAAAGTTTAATGATGGAAATTTTTAAGTGCACTTACGTCGAGCATACGTTTCCACGACGTACTGTCTATATCTATTTCCTGTGATAAAAAAAGATCTTGGCATCGCACATGCGGTTCATTCTAAATAGACTTGAAGGTCAACTAAATAAGCATCTACAACGATGGAATTTGCAATATCCGCCCATGCAATTGTAACTAAGCGTACTAGCTGTTACTGTCAGTGACTAATAAGTAGAGTAAAAAATGTATTCGATTAAAATATCGAGTATCACAAAAAAAAAGTTAATGTCATGGCTATCTCGTTATATCATAAATAACACGTCAATTAATCTCTGTCAACAAGGTCGAACAATGCAATTGGCGAACGAGTAACAACGCCAAATTATCTGGCAAAAGTACAATTCTGCCAAGAACAATAATCAAACACGTCGGTACCTAATTGTATGAAGAATATTTTTGTGGAATTTACACCATGCAAATAATCAAACTATAAATAACATTATAAGAAATTACAGTCAAACAATGCAATATAATTTAATCTGAACTTAATATAATTTATACTGTATCGCAGAATTGCATGAAAAATTGTATAATTGAAAATAATAGAAAAGTCATGGGGATAGAGAAAATGAAGAGTATCCTCATTGGTCCAGCCACTCGATCTTAAGGAAGCCGACATCTTTCGTCACGATGCTGCAAGATTTACACCCACTGTGTAGAAAACGCTTCCTGCCACTTTGATCGTGCTGCGCGGAAGACTCCAGCGATTTCCAGACACAAGAAGACAAGAGACAAGCGGCCAACGGCTGAACAGCTAAGAAGGAGTATGAGGAGTGCATCATCATAGTAGATGCATCCACCATTCACCGATGCACCGATTAATCACCAGGTCCCTTATGAGCGTCTTCTCGTAGTAGATGCACTATAAATACTCGCAAGCCGAGCGTGTGAGGTCTGCGTTCATTCATGCGGACTAGGTACCAGCCAAGTGCTTCTTTTGAGGTTGCCGCGAGTAAAAATGGCTTTAGGAAATTATTCCATGTAGGTAATCAGTCAGATTGCATCTGGAGCTAAAGTTGCAGTTGGCCTTAGGCAACTGAAACACGGTAACCCTTAAGGTGCTGGTGATCTTGTTTCTCAGTTCTCTTTTTTTCTGCTTCTCCTGGTAAAAGTCACGATCGACTGCATACTTACGTGAGTTTGATTAATTTTCTCTTTTATTTCTCTTCCTTTTTCCCGGAAAATAATTCAGTCGGGAGCGTCTGAAAATTTACCGCGTGTCAGACTTGGAGAATGGATGCTGCATTAAGTGAATATAGGACCCTCCGATGTGCGTGGGCTGTGTCCTCTTTCTTTAACGCGGACAAATCTCACTTCTATTTTTTTCTTCTTGACCCGATCACATTTTTTCATCGGTGTATTGACTCTAATCACGTGTTCATGCTTCATAAAGGCGACGTGTGCTCGTTGAAGAGGCGTGCAGGATTTACGCATCTTCGAGCGTGATGACATGTTTGATGAACCCTGCACAGAGTAGAGACTCGATGTCGTCATGCTTTTCATTATCAGTTTAAAAAAATTGTTATAAATACTCTTCGTAGTACTACACCGTATGCAGTGTATTTTATACGTTAATCCAAGACCATTCATATAATACAGTAATCGCACTGCAGTGACATATCTAGTAAGCGAGAAATTCAATATTTCCTGTGAAATCAGTCAATTTACAAAATGGCAGTTCTTGAGCGAACGGCAGCATAAATATTTATCGTGGTAAAAAATTAGTATAGTATCTGGGTCAAAGATCATTTCTGATCCTGTATCGAAGCTATCAAACGCGAAGGCCGTATAAAAGCAAAGTCATGTGAAAAAGAGCCTTTGGAGTCTTGAGATCCATGGGATTAACGACGTGACGCCATGGGGTCAGTACGCATCTACTTAGGTATAATATGGGAGCGTGAACAGGTTAGGGCAACGAGAAAATTTGACGAGGCGGTGAAAGATTCTATACTTTCTTTTTCCTCTCTCCTTCCTTTCTCATCGCCGCACCTTGTCGATCTCATTTTATTCTACTGACGATCCGACCTGAGATAATTACATGCGCTACCCTGCTGAGATCCCATAATAATGCCAGGAGTTTCAGTCTCAACCAATGAGAAGTCTGAGTGAACTACGAAGCATTTTCCATAAGAACGAACTAGAAGAATACACTACGCCATATATCGTAAACACCAATGACCATCAGTTTACATATCGTTACATAAACCGTACAGGTAACACTTTCACGAAGTCATCGAATATCCTGTAAAGATTTATAACCTACAATTTGCTCGCACGTTATTCACGTCACGAGTGTTTCTTGGAACAAACTGATAACAATGCTACTACAAACTGTATAGAAGATAGAACGAATTTACGAAGTTTTATTAATAGTGAACAATCCTACCAAGTAGTGTGTAAGCATTGCTTATCATTTCCTAGTATAACACGTACTCCAGATAGTTCGAGTAAGAGACAATTCCAGTTACCTTATTATCTCGTAGACGACGTGTCAAAGTAAACAATTGCAATCAACAACTTGCTAAGGAGAAGAGTGCCATCCGTCATTAATAAAGTTCTCGAGAGTCAAATTCGGTTAAAATGTCAACAACAGTTACGTGCAAATATCCAAACTGTTTTCTCGATATTAAACCACATTACTATATCCAATATTCAAGCATCTGTCGCAAATCATACCGTCCGTCAACTTGACGCTGTCCGAAGGACGACGCCATGTTTGACAACAGCGATCGAAGCGCCCTTAGTTCGGCGCTCACTCACAGCCATAGAGCAGTATAAATCCGTCGGTAAGCGAACGCTTTAAGAAACGCTTTCGGTAAATGGACCACTCGCATTAAAATAACTATATACAGATATAAATAACATGGATGCCTCGATTTATTTGGGCTTGTCCATTTACTAGTGGAATCACCCTAGACAGTTTCGAAGAATGCGAGCGCAATGAAAATACAAGTCGTAGTTCGAGAAAAGCGAAGTTGGAAGTATGTAGCGCCGGTTGATAGTTGTGACGACGAAGGAGGAGGACAAGGAAGGCGTGCCCACTTATGCAAGCGAGTGATCCCACTGTGCTATAGATATATCTCGGGTGTACATACGTGAGCACTTATGCGCGTATGACGTTACGTACGGATGGATAAACGCATAGATATAAACATGGCGGCCGACAAGACAGGACAACGACGGGAACCGTCCTACATGGCCCACGCGTTTCTTCTTTACTTTGACTCTTCGGACTTCGGTCTTCTGTCCCTTTTATAATCGTGCACGTTCGCTCCCTGCCGCAACGAGGATACCCGACTGTACAAGAGGATACACGATCATAAGGTATGATATGCGAAGTACCTATAGCGAGACTAATGCTCGTACAGGATGCATTAGAGCACCTCGATCATTGCTTTGGTAATATGTTGCTGTTACTTATACATCATTTGTAATCTATTACCAGCCTATCCTCTTAAATGATCTCTTTAGGGTCGTCAGCGATGTACAGTTAATGACCTCCGAGTAATGCATTGATAAATGCACGTGTATATTTATCCTTAAAGATATGAGGCATCATGGGTAATTCTCAAAGAGCATGAACATACAGACTGCAAATATTAACGCGTACCAGGCCTTACGTAATCTTCGTTAAATCTGGACAGTCTAATTTAAATCATTCCGTCAGCGAATTTATTCTTAAGGCGTTTATATGAGTTAAACATCAATCGGGATTAATGGAGCGTTTCCATTGCAACTTGTAATTAACAATTTGATATGGTCTGCACGCGTCGCACTACACTGTACGAAAGGTCGCGGTAAGATTGGGTCTTTTTGAACGTTTTATCGGAGCATTTCGACACACGTAAAAAAGAACATACTCCCGGTTCTTTATGGATAAGTAAAATAATAAAAAATTAAATTGCTTTTACTGCATGGCAAACATACTTTCGTTGTTATCTGTACCGGACAGGGTTACTGTAGGGATACTATATGTTATGTCTACTCGGTGCATTCCGAATCGATGCACTTGCATCTTTCCTCCTCTCCCAGGAAGTATGCAATTCCTATGTTGCTCAAGGTGAAGCTTCGTTGGACAATTTGCTGCGGCCATGTTGCACGGGACGAGATAAGGCGGAATTCGTTATGCGAATCGCATCCGACGTAGCGAAGATGCGGGCAATCTCGATAACAATACGTATATTTAGGCGATGCCGCTTCTCGCGGTATGCATACTCCACGTGCATGCAGTATGCACTTGCATCGGGATGCAGGCTGCTTCGTAGTTAGCAGGAGGCATGGCGGGCCCCGCTTCTTGGGTATCTCTATAATTTGTAGCGTCGGCTATTCGAGCGTGTAACTCTGTAATGACGTAATGACTCCGTCAGCCGATGGTAGTAACCTTAGGCGCTCACTTGGTTCGTGGATGCACCTTGATGCACTGGGATATGCACCCTCATGGTAGGTATGCGCATAATCGTCGGGAACAGTATTGCTTTACGAAACCAGTGTGCATCTAGCACACGTTATTCGGATAGCGAGTATACGGAACCTATTTTTTTAACCGATAAATAATTTTTGCAAAAGTTGTTGTACTTCTATTTACAAAAAAGAATTTTTTTAATACTATTTAAAAATTTAGATACACTTGATGACGTCAGCTTAACGTGCTATTACCTAACGGCGCATTTCTATGGCACGGACCCATAGAAGGGCCCCATTCGCTATTGAAAATGCGTGGGTTGATATATAAGGTTGCGAGTTTTTTTTAGAACGCCGCTTATGAAATTCTTTATGATCTCTTTGTTTCAGGATAAATAGACGAGAACTTGTGAAATAAGATACATTAAAAATATGAGTTGGGAAAAATAAATCCTGAAATACGAAAGTGGAGTGGATATAAATATTTTGGAATTTGAATATAATATAGCAGTGTAATATAAAATGTATCCTATTACCCTAAAAGGATGTATGATATATTGCTATAAACGTCATCCGTCAATCCCACGGTAATGACGTCATGAGAAATAACCATTGATATCCTTCATAAAAATTTCAAAATACTCCCAGTCTAGTCTTCGTTATCAATCGTTATTAACGATATTTTCATTCTATTTTTGTACCGCTGATACGTATTGCGAATAAAATCACATGTGAATCAATTGAGACGATTTCACTTTCGAAAGCTTCTACATAGCGTATCAGTATCCTCGTACGCAAACGACACGTAATGTCGACCAATTGTCTTACACCGATGTTATTTTCAAATGTCAATTATCGATTCATCAGTCTTAATTGAATCCAGCAAAGATATACGTAACGAGTATAAGTACGTACGTGCACTGTAAATGTCAGTGCTGACGTAACACATCATTCCTGAACTGTACTACGATATAATGCAGTTGATAAAAAATGCATGTTACAGCAAGTTAGAAAGAATAATAATTTGCCAAGAAAAACATATTTCTTACCCACATATGAAATTGCAAAATTTCCTTTCCCTCGCAGGGCAAAAAAACAAACGCCAGTCCAATGTGTACCAAGACAATTAGTACCAGCAATGGCGTATAATAATATTGAAAGGATGCAGTCATTCCGTCTGGTACCATGTGTAGGTAGCCTCTCGAGCCACCTACGCGTGTGATACTTGTTCACATATGTGAATGCAACTCTCTCCAGTGCAATAGATCTTAGCAAGAAGTAAAATGCAAAATATAGTATCGACTTGTGTTTGAAAGAAATTTTCATATGCACTTCGCACGTGCTATTGTGAAAAATGCACGCGGTGACGTCACTCGGGAAAGAGGAATGAAATTGCATCTATTTTACATTTATCCACTGTACATCTTAATCGGTCTCCAATTTGAATGATAACCTGATAACATTGAATGTTAACAGTCATTCCGTCTAATGTCATGTGTGGGCAGAGACATACATGCTACCCACACGCATGATTCGTCTGTGCATTTATTAACGCATGCGACTCTCTCCGATCAGGCACGATAACCCATAGTGCGTATTAACTGTTGAAATTGTCAGCCGTAACTGGTTTCATGTCGTCGTTGAATCGTCAGCGATGCAATCGTAGCTTCGTATAAAAGTAATTGTCAAAAGTGTCAGGATTGTAACGATGAACGGTGACAGTTCAATGTCGGTATAAATGAATGACGATAAAGCGTGCATTGATATTATGCATAAAGTCATCTGCGTGATAACGGTATAACGGGTGTCACCAGTTGAAATACCAACTGCCGTTTAATCGGGCTATGGACGCTTCGCTGGGACTCACGTGAATTTCCTGTTTGTTAACGGACGTCGACCCAGAGTCGAAACTCGTGTCACGCCCGCGACGTTATCACTGTATATTTTATACAGTCGCGAAGCAGATAACATCGACATCGAAAAAGTTGGTTATCGTGTTATACTGGGGCTAAAGAGGGTTTATATTTATGTCAGGGATACCACGATAACGGAACCTGTATTTGCTCTCAATTGCCAATCGAACGAGAGGATCCACTTGGGAGTAATGTAGCGAATAAATTGAAATAAAAAAAAACTATGAAAATTATTTTGGGACTTGCAAGAATAATTTGTTCTTATCTATACAGTATCTGGTATTTACGGTATTTATCTTTGGTATCGATAAGAGCTTTTCGTTCTGGAACTGAAGATCTCGATGGCACAACGTATTCGGAATTGAAAATAAAGGGGTTAAAGGAAAAAAAATAAGGGTTGTCTTACTCGCTGGTATACAAATGTGCGTCTCTGCGTTGAATTTATACACGTCGTAGCGACGGCATGCGTCGCTGTCAACGGTGCAATGACTCACGTAGTATGCGTAACAAAAAGTAGATGAAGTTCCCAGCGCCCTGCTGACTCTCGTAGTCCTCTCGAGTAGAGCGGCTTCTGTTGCGCGAAGTTATGGTAGGAACAGTTATGATTCAGCCAGTAATTATATTTCACGTTACGAAGGTCCGAAATAGATTTGCTGGATGCTGGGAATGCCGGTGGGTACTCGGTTCACCATGGACCACGGAGATTGCCGCTAAATTAGACACCGGAGAGCACGGATACGCTCGTTAGCTCGCGTCTACAGTGCAAATAACTCGAAAGCTTCGTTAGACAGTCATCCCATCCGCGAGACGTGTTAATTGAACGTCCTTTCTTTGGAGCGGTATATCAAATTTAAAAAAAAGAATTTTCAGCGTGGAATGACTATAAAAAAAATTTGTACCGAAATTCCAGTAAAATGTTTCTCAAGTTACCTCAACAAAATAACGTGTAACGAATGTCCCAGCTCGAATAATTATATAATAAAAAAAATTATTTTTATTACACTGCATCGAGAAATGCATTAAACTGCATATAGGTGTTACGGCATTGCACCTAAATCACTGTGGTATGACGTGTAAAATGCCAAGAAAATTGCAAGCTCCACTTGTTCCTTTTAACAAACAGTACAAAACTAAGTGAAGGCAGAATAAGAGCTTACGGGAGGCGTTACCAGTTCACGATCCCAGCAATGTATCTCGTGGTTCACATTCAAGACACGTCTGACCTAAAGCAATTAGCTCAGCTGATTCTTCCTTGCAATGCTTCATTCTCAACTACTAATTCAGTTCCATAAAAAAAAATTGGAATTTCAATAAGTAATCATAATATCGATCATTCATCTAACCGGAAGAGTCAAGTCAGACCGAATGGATAAAGTCCGTACCGGAAGTTGTAAGTGCAAAGGATATAAATAAATCTAGGAATTTGTGTGTTAATGCCAGTAGATACACTCGGTTCATAGTCAGCCGCACGAGAAAGTGACATCAACGTAAATAGTCGTACGCATTCTAAACTAAATGCATTCGCAACGTCTTGCGAACCGTCCCCCTATTTATTTCGTCGGGCGAATCGAGCTTTTGCTCTTTACACTTCCGCTCGCAAATCCTGAAGCACCCGGCATTTCTCTTGGCAGCGGCACAGACGTCGCCATGAAATATCTGGCACGGATGACTTTGATCTGCCATACCTACTGCAGTTGGTATATCTACGGTTGTAGTAGCTGTTACCACTTTTCTTTTTCTACTCTGTACTGTTGTTGCTCTTGCATTGCTCAGCTTATACAGTTTTCCCAGACACTCGCAGCTGGACGAAATTACGACGCAGTCGCTACGTGAGTAACGTCCTGGGAACCAGGAAGCATTGGTTTTAGTTTGCGCATGCGCAGACGCTAGTTTACCCAACTGCGTACGCGTCTCCTTGTTGGATGGATGTCTCGACGAGGATCGTTCTGTCTCTCTCGTTCGCTTTCTTAACCCACCCCCCTTCTGTCTCTCTCTCTCTCTCTCTGTCTCTCTACGTTTTGTAAGAGTTCTCATCGCGTGAATCACACTCACCGAAATTCTAAGTGCATCCGATTCTCGAAAGTCCATTTTCAGAATGTCCCAGCTCGAGTCGAATGGTACGAGACAATTTTGGAAATATGCGTGAGATGTGCCTATTTTCTTATTTTAGCTTTAAAAATTGTCTAGTCCCGTCTACTTTTGTTACAGATAATTTTTTATTTATAAAGTCATAAATAATACAATGACTTCCATGTTTTCTGATGGCACGTGTACACTGTTATATATACAATATATACACACATATATATTACACAAAGCCAGGAGATTTAGTACAAAGTTCTCATTAAGTTATTACAAAGGGATATACTGTTCTTAAGTTGAACTTTGTAATTTAAAAGCTTTTACTCAATTTACAGTATATGTTTACGGATATAGAGTTATACCGTATATTTGTGCTCTCCAATAAAGCATATAACCTTAATCCAGGTTTTTGGTCTTTATGTGGCGACGATGGTGTTAAGTGTTTTTTTTTAATTCCACGTAACGGCATCTCCACCGTGGAGCATCGAGACGTGATACTTCGTGACCAAAGTGTAAAGTTCTCTGTGCCAATTAATTTTATAGGTTTTATGCAGCGAGGGCCTAGCGGCGAAAATTCCGTCTGCGAGTTTCAAAGCCATCGTTACACGCGACCATATTGCGGGATACCGGCTTGTCTCTCTCGGATACGCCAAGAAGAAATACCTTGGGCCTGGTTGGTTTTGATCTGCCGCCATTGGCGTCTTTGGGCTTCCTGAGAATTGCAATTTGTCGCTGTTTTTTATTATGCGCACTAAAGATGCGATTAATGGCCAAAAGTTTCGTGACGTCGAACAGTCTTTTTGCACTTATCGTTCCCGCAGGGTCTGATCACCGCAGGAATTGCAATACGACGTGCGACTTGAAGATTGCCAAATTTAAAGTTGGTTGATTTGCAAAATTATTTCAAATTATTTTTTTATTATTTTGGTACACGTTGCAGACAGTATATTTTTTTATAATTTTTTTAAATTCATTATTGCGGCATTATATTACGTATGAGGAATTTTTTACTGGGACATATGTGTATTCTCCCTTTGCAATGTGACGTTACTTAATGCACCCATAGATTATGACTTATTGTACTTAACTACATGTAGTTATCATCTGGTTGCTATACACTCGGAAACGATATTCAAATTTGACGTTTCAGACGATTAGATTTATTATCACTTTGTGAACAAATATCGTAAATTATAACTTGCAGTATTATCACAGATGATGACACCGTTTATTATAGTAGTTGTTCTCTCTGGTATTCTTTGTACGTTAATTATCCCAAACTCGCACCTGAGTAAACGTATATTACATGTATTCAAAGCAGGTCGTCGCGCGACAAACCCACTTACACTTGGCACGACTGAATTTTGAATTTAAAAAAAATTTAACGTCCAATTACGAAATTGCAAGTAGAGAAAAAAAAGAGCAAAATTATTCTATACAGTCTCCCCTCTATAACTCTATTACTCAATTATTCATTTAAGGAACAAGAGTCATTTCGCAATTCTACACTGTTAACAGTCGCTTAGTTCAAGAGACGTCAGTGTAGCCTCAGTCGAATGAACAACAAGAAGTATCTGCATACCGATGCACTCGATTATGAAGTAATTATAAATGACGTAAAATAATTAAAATTGAAAAAAAAAACACTAAAATTAAAAATATCAAAGGGAAAGAACAAAATTGAAAAATTCAGTTTCTACGTGTCTTTACTTTGTTTTTTTTTGTTCCTAAACTCTTTTACACGCGTA
Organism: Trachelus troglodyta; assembly: GCA_030142635.1. Lineage (NCBI taxonomy): Eukaryota > Metazoa > Arthropoda > Insecta > Hymenoptera > Cephidae > Trachelus > Trachelus troglodyta. The sequence continues at coordinate 234,659 of JARQTJ010000128.1, read as the reverse complement.
ATGCAGAGGCGTCGGGACGCCCCGGAGAGGGACAAATCGGACTATGCATACAAGTCTTCTCATTGAAGCGTCCTTCCAACCGTGCAACGCATATCTAGTATATATGTATATACCTATTCATTTACAGCTTTGTTATACGTAACACGTGCTACTGATGTAGTCGTTTACTTTTCTCCTTTGCTTACGCACATATTCACGCCCATCAACGCGCTTAGATCTTTTATCATCTTCAAGAGAATCCACATTGCATAGCGCCTGGCGCGTAGGTTGTTTACCATGAAAAAATATTATAATTAACACAGATCGTTAAAAATTCTGTATTTGATGTTTAGAATTTTTTTCAGAAATTTTTACTATTACGGTAAATACACGGAAATTAAGAATTTATTAATGGCATTATTATTTTCTCGTCGGATACAATTTATGCAACTGAAGCCTGTCAGGTCGCTGATAAGAAAGAGCCATGAGGTTCGAGTATAGATAAGGCTGTATAGAATATTGGAAAAGTTAAACTTGTACAAGTTATTTAAGTGGTCCTATTCGTTTGGTAAATATCGAAAAATATCTATACAGCTGATTGGTCGCGTAACATGTGTGGGCGTCAAATCCGTAAATGTCATGAGTCAGTACGTAACTCATATTTGTATATTACATATGTACAGTCCTAAATATGGGTCTGTATACTCTTGTACGTATTAACATCCCACACTGAGGCTTATTTTTTTGTGCATTCGACTCACTTTCTTTAAGTAGCTTCCATCGACGACACGTCGCTGGCGCGACATATTTTCCTTATCATTGTTACGCGGATACGGTTTGAAATTCGGTCGCGACATTTCACTTTTAAAGATACGTTATTTTACATATATTTTATTATTTTTAACTTATTCGATGTATTTTATTCTGGAACCTTTTGTTTGATAGTTATATTATTGGCAGCGATAGTACGTTAAATTCATTCATTTTTGTAAATAAATATAAATTTTCGAATTACGCATTGATTTTGTGGCGAATGATTTTTTGGAATATTTTCAAAATAATTGTTTTCAATACTTTTGTATTTCTTTTGTATTTACCACCGGCTTTCACTTACCGGAAACGATTCGCAGTATGTAGAAAAAAATTACTCATGTGGTACACAGGTGTTAAGTGCACATAGTATGCGCATTTGACCGCGTGTTATTATACAATTAGCAAGCCAGTATGCTGCAGGCAGAAATACGTGCACGTTTTAACGAAGTGAAGCATGGATAATTATTACCAATCAGACATCATTTCGTAATTGCTGCTTCCTGATTTCTTCAAGAGAAATATTTTGTGCTTTCAAGCATATTTACTTGAAATTTCTCTCGATTAAATGCAGAATAGGCTACACGTAGCACGTCCGATTGTCGATAAAGATTCTTTCCCCGAAACTGAATTATTTAATAAGAACGTCCGGAAGCAAGTGAAAAAAGCAAAAAACATAGTATTTCCTTAAAATAAAATTTTTTTTTAATGTATATTTTATTAAATTTAATGACACAAGAGTAATTAAGGAAGAATTGAGCTTTTTTTAATAGATACTGCAATTACGTAATAATAGGGTAAAAATGGTAGAATTTGTTACAAAACATCATATGGCATACTGGAAATCTCGTAAATATCCAATATCGTTAATTCCTGCTTCATACGTATAAACATATGTATTCTTAAACGGACTTGGCAGTTCGCCAAGGGCTTTGCTAGAAATATTGAGCTAATGACTGCAGGATTGAGTTAATGAGTTTGAGAGCCATTCAAGATACGTTAAGCCCACTAACGAGGTCTCGCTATTTGAAAACGAATTTTTCGACAACCCAAGCTGCACTGTGGTTACGGATCGTCACGAGTCTCCGCCTTTATGTATACGAATTCTTGCTAATTTACATAGCTCCGATGCATTAATTTTAATGCGTTCAAATTTATATATTTTTTACTACCACCTATGAAAATACCCCGAGATAAAGTGTAAAATTAAATTTGAACCTTGTTAAATTGTCGGGCTCAAAAATTTTTTAAATCGAATTCAAGTGAAAATTAGATAAAACATTTTTCGTCAGAGAATAATTTTTTTCTTAGAGCTATGATCAATGATGACACCTCGTGACCTTTCTTATAGGCAAGATTATTCATCGCGCATTAAGAAGGAGGTCAGGCGTGGATAATTAAGGTCGCGCTGACCTGGCATCGTTTTGCATCGCGACGCGATTGCGTTCGGGCGTGCCGACTAATTTGTAAACGTTGCTTTCATAATTAGGTAATATGTCAACGACGTTTGGGTACGTTAAGAAGCCGCTACAGACCCTTTGATATTCCAGTGGAACTTATAGTGAGGATTCTATAATTTTTATTTCAACTTATTTGTATGCGGCATATGCCTCTACAGTCTTTGGTGCTTTTATACAGCAGACTACTAATGCTTCTTTGATAAATATCGCCGACGTCTAATCACTCTATAAATTCACTTTGAAAATAATTAAGAGCTGGATAAGACCTTCGCCTTGTTCAGAATCGATATTACCGATCGTGGAATCGTTCCCATCGTTCCCATTTTACGACAGCAGGTGTTCACATCCTCCGGGTTCGTAATCTTCCATAAGTATTTCAAGTGTCTCTCAGGACCGCCATTACGGGATCCGTTAACGAGCTGACGGCGTTCACGTAAATCAAACGGAACGTGACGTTTCTACGTCGTGTTTATACATACAATTAGATGTCAAAGAGTACCAGCTGCGAGAGGAATCTGACAACCCGTAACATTTTACATTTGATCCTTTCCCCATATCGTTAAAATTAAAAATAATAAAAATCCAAAATACTCAATCAAAGTGGAATGAAAAATTTTAGAAATTTCTTAAAACAAATATCATTTTTATACAATTATACTGACTGTACAATGTTATCGAATAAATAAATTTGATATGTATTAAATATTAAAAAAATTTGATATACATTTTTTTTATGGAAAATTCAATTTTTTTAAAAATTATACTCGCTTGCAATCATTCACTGCAATGGTTACTGATTATATATTATTTAGACCTGTATAGATTATTGGCTTTCTACTGGTAATTTAACTAACGAAACGTTAATTCTTTTTGTCTAGGGCTTCCAGCGGCCGCGGACCTGATTCTCTTTTGAACTCGGACCTGGGTCTTGATAAACTACGCCCTGCTTCATCCCCCAGGTAAGCAGCTCAGCAAGTGTTTTTTTTATTATTTTTTCTTACTTAGTCGTCACCCACACGCAATTCCAATCCTCGGAGTCTACCGCGCTGTGAGAAACCCTCGAAAAGTTCAACTGCCTGTACTGAACCTTCAGAGTGCACTTCGTAATTGAAAATGTTCCTTGGATCGGATCCAAGAGAATTTTTTTAATTAAGCTAATCGTTTCAGGGGTTCATGAAATAAATTTTTCCTCGAGTATCTTTCGACCCATTGAAGATGCTGCAGATGCTTCCACAGTCGTTCGACTGCGGCACGAATAGTAATTCTTGAACTGGAGGGTTCGTATTTGAATTTTCAGAAGGGGTTGACTATTATATTTATAGGGTCAATAAAACCTCCCATTTCTCCATCCTCTGAAAAGAGGAAAACCTCTGTGACCTGATTTCTTCGTATTACAATTTCGGTATTTTATATCTACTTCCCGGGATAACACCCTATTATTCCAACCCCTTGGCATACTCACGTACTCTGGAATAACAGTGTAACAATGGCATTGAGTTTTCCTCGCTTGCTGTGACGTAGCCTATTGTTATGAAAAGGGGGATGATTAATGATTAAATAGAAATGGGTTTATAGTGCGTTAACTTTTTTTGTTAAATTTTATTACTTTAGCGCAATGGATATTTCTGTTTGAAAATTTTTATCAATTGTTCTTATCTATTAAATTGTTCTTATCTATTAAATTTATATGATTTAATTGAAAAATTAATTTTTTAAATTAATTATTTCCACTGGAACCAGAAAATGGGGTTGCAAAAATAATGTGGGACAAATTAATATCAAAAAATTTATAATCGCTGTTTCTTTCCATTTCCAAATGATCTGTGTCTAAGGGTGTCGGTATATTTTTTTACCAACTCCTAAATTTCATTTTTCCACATTTCAACCGAGTCACCTTCCTTATCGACTGTTGCAGACAAATTCACCCCCTGTACGGTGAGAAAGCAGGACTTCTAGGATATTGCGACACAGTCGGTAACGCCGAGAGCTTTCCACCAGCCCCTAACATCGTGGTGGAGGGCGGAAGAATAGAGTTCGTGCGCCCCTCGCAAGATGGCACCACAATACCTCGCCGAAATACCATGTCTCGAGCTTCGCAAACTTTCACCGACCAAACCGAGAAATCGGACCCTGCTAAGGTAAGTCAGTTTCAAAATTTCAAAAAAAAAAGTACCTAGAACATCATTATACAGCACGCAACAAAATTTCGAGAAAGTAAACCATCCGTATCGAATAAATAATTGAAAATAATTAGCAATGGCACTTGGGGATGATAATAAGATTTTATCAATGACATAACATCATCTGTCAGTAACGTGACCTGGTATAATGAAATTTCAAAATGGCTGCCACCTCGTCACGCAAAACGTCATTGCTCAAACGAAAGCGTGATTAATTGATAAAAAGAATTGCCTCGATCGATAAAGAAGACGAAACTGCAGCTGAGCCAAAGATCGTTCTTAAGTAAGAAGTTGGTTTAACTGACAGTTAAAAAGGAGCCATTAACCGCTGCAATCACAATCATAAAATTGCATTAAGTCGAAGCAAATGAAACTGGCCGTTGATTCGTCATAGTCATACATATTCATATATTTGTACTTATACAGCGCCTGTACATACTCAAGGGAATTCCAAGTTTAATCTTTCATATTCACCGTACAGAACGCCAATGAAAATTGTTTTATCTATCAGAGCATTTTATGACGTTTGATTTTCAATGCTACTAGTCACCCGTAAAAGCTATTCGCGTTGAACGACCGAAACCCTTTACCCTTCGTGTTGTATTCATTAGACGTAATTGATTTTCTCGATAGGGCGAGTACCGATTTACATATTAAATTGGATCTCACGCTGTTCGCGCGTCGCGACGCCCGCCAATACGATACGATTATTCCAAAATTAACGACATTTTGTACACGTTCACTTCGTCTGCTATACATTTAAACGTAATTCTAACGACTTAATGAAATGTCGCGAAGACACGAATTCCCGTGGCTTTTGTTAGACGTATTAAACTCCTTGTTAATATGGTTCGCTTCAGCCCCCTCACCCCCCTTTTAGTGTACGAATTTACACCCTTGAGGATATACACGTATGCCGCCTAAAGTTTCGTCTTATGTAACTGCTTAATATGAATAACTTGAATTTTTGTATTTTTTTTTGCAATTAAAAAAAAAGCAAGGAAAAATTTGAGTTTTAAACGTTTTTCCTTACATTGCAATTTTTATCATGAATATTCTTCCTCATTTCAGAGTCCGATATTCTGTATGCATCGTGATAATAATTTGAAAGTCAAAATCGCTTGGATATCGATATCCGTGTAATCAATTATTCCGTAACGTTAATTTATATGCATATACAATAATATTAAATTAAAAGGATAGGTTGTACTTTGAACAATAATTAAATGGATTTATTATAGAAATATGAAAAAAATAGAATCGGATACACGTATGTCAATACGACATATTTTCAATAATTTATTATTATTCAATTTTCAGTCCTATCTACAAACGAATATTGTAATTTTGTAAATTACGGTAAAATCGAAAATTTTATTTAAAAAAATTATGCGATCAGCCTAATTTTTCACGAATGAAAAAACATTTATTCTTTCCATCCGTTTCGATAAAACTGCGCGATTAAAAAGAATCCAATGTTCAAACCTCTTCGTGTTAATTTAATTAGTTCCACACTTCGAGCTCGCCAATTAGCATATTAATTCGCAGCGGCTTCCCAGTTTGAAATAACAATAGTGCGCTCACCGGTGCTTCCGTCATTGCGTCGCTACACCATTCCGCCCGTTTGAATGTGAATGGGACTCGTGCACAGGAGCCCTTGCTCGCCCATCCAGCATACAGGAACGAACGAGTGTAACCATAGTCGGTATAGTCGGTATAGTCGGTATAGCCGGCATAGTCAGGATAGTCAGTCTATAGTCAGCTGGCATAGCCATAGTTTTAACACGGAGACATCCACCGCAACGCGAAACCAGCAGCAGCCGCACCGACAAATGCAAATTATCATAATTGAGTCGTTATGCAAAGAGCGACTCCTCGCTTTGCTATTGCGGTTTATTCAAATGTTGCATTTCTTCAGTTTGGTTAGGATGACAGTCAATATTGCACAGTCGACTCTCGCAATCAAAGTTTACTGTTATCAAATGCCTAATATATATAATGCAAATATTTGACAAAAAAATTACTTGCAGCGACCAGGTTAGGTTTGCAATACAATTTTTTTTAATATACGGTGCAACTAACTGTCATTGGTTTTTGATACTTTTGTACAAATCTAAATTTTTGCTTGGTCGAGAACGGATTTTCGTTTTTCGTGGAAATGACTTTCTTTGCTTTAATATTCTTGAGTTTGCTCCTTTACTTAATCCACGGCTATTCCGTTCTAAGCCCTCAGGTACTGTTTGCTAGGGGTCGGTCTTGCGTAATACTTGCACTGGCTCTCTTTGGAATAAATTAGCATGAGCAATGTGCATTTCCTTTCCGCGTTACGGTTCTATGTGCTGTTGGTGAATTAATCGAAAGTTCTTAATAAGTAAAAACACCGTAGTGTATTTTTAAAAATGAAATTGACTTACATGTTTTTTTTGGGACGAATCTGAACGTTATCGATCATTGATATTAACGTGAAATTTTATCGCTCTTGTTATTTTCATTAACCGTAAAAATTTCCAAGAGAAAGTTATCTCACGCTTTTCTTCTTTTACCCAGAAAGTCAAAGTCGTAAAGATATTATCGCTCTCTCATTACCAAACAATGCCTGACATTTCCTGCTACCGAAATAACCAGATAAACTCTATTATAAGATCTAACGGTAATAGCCATTTTATTAGCCACCCTTCCGGTTTTCCATAATTTCATGAATTTATGCAAAACAAATTGGAATTTTAATATAACAAGTATACCGTAAGTAATTGGTTCACGGTACTGTAAGTATACCTGTATATTATATAGTTTTTGTTTATCTTTGTTACTTTAGGGACTTTAAATACGTATAGTGTAGCCTGACTAGTTAAATTGTATATATTGCGTGCTTTTTTTGAGCGACTATATTTTTAACTGACAGCCAAGTCTCGCTCGCAATTGACAATGAACTTGTCGACACTTTTACATTACCTAAAGAGTTGTCTGACAATTTGATTGCGCAGACATGTAAAAGCTAAGCCATGAAAAGTTGCGCAAAACATCGAGAGCAGGCGCCACAGCTCTATGACACGACACACAGGACTCATTGGATTTGAGATTAGCATTTAGATGTTTCTCGCACGGAGTAAATATAATTGTCTATGAATAGTCAATGCGACGCCCGCATTTGTCATTGGATACATAACGTGCAACGAACTACATCTCAATGAGCAAAGTCCATTAACAAATGGTAGAATTTACGTTGACTGCTAGCAGAACAATTTTTCATAAGCTCCACGCCCACTAGGATATAGAAAATAATACAATATTGTGCAATTCGAAAAATTGTAAACAAATTATAGACAGATATTAATTTTTTTTTACAAAATTATGCTTATTACCAATAACACATTTTTTAAAAGAATTTTGATTATTGGTATCGCTATCATTTGTTTTTTTTGTATGTAAAAATTCTATACATGGTTATTCAGGACTATCGTATTTGATTCCTATTAATTCCCACGGTAAAACCCTCTTCAGGTGGTTAAAATTCTGGATAACTGTATACAAAATTGGATATAATTGAATAGTGTAAAATAAGCTTGTATAAAGTTCATCTTACGGATTGATTTGTCTTTATTTGACTCGTTTCTTACGCGAAATTGAAGGATTCTGGGATCCAGCATCCAAAGATACAAATACAGAAGAGATTTGGATGCGCGTCACATGTCCTGACAATAACTCGAGTCCTGCGTGTCGTCGACAGCAATTCCAGTTTGGTTCGCTCGAGTAACAGGGGCTGCTGGAAAACTCATAAACCTACTTCGATAGCAACTCCACCGTAAAATAGAAACATTCAAAGGATTTTCGGAAACGAAATACTGTAATTGACCCCAAATCCAGAATACATTCCAAGAAAGTTATAGATACATAATAAGATACAGTAAGTCTCTATTGAGCTATTTCACCAAAGTGCTCCTTTTCGTCGTGCAATTCCAACAGTATCAAGCATTCCTATCGATTTCACATTTATACCCAAATTACTACTATCAACTCAAAAATATTTTTTTCATACATTTAAGTACAAAAAAATATAAAAATAAAAATTCAATGTATATACACATACACATGTTTGAAGGGTAGTTTGGGGACAATTTGAGATATACAACGTACACGTTGAGGACAATTGTATAGTTTGGGGTCGGGTCTCAATCTAATTTCAACATAACGCATGCTTTGCGGACCATAAAGCGGCTGTCACACCGAATCTGTTTTATATTTTTCCAATGTTACACACCCAGTGTCTGTGATGGGCTTAGAAGTTTCGCCAGGTTAGATTAGGTTAGAATTTCAATGCTGTGATTCCCAAGGTTTAGTTTTTTTTTTAAAAAAACATTAGCTCGCTATTGTGAATGCCCCAAAATCACCTGGGTCCTCAAACTATACGAACTACATGACTAAGTATATATATTGCATTTTATACTATTATACATAGTTACTACATAATGCATTTAATTACATATGCATTGAACATATGGAATTCCATTGTTTATGTAATTGGCTTGATATTAAAACCATGTTATTCGAATTAATATGCCTGCTTTTTTTCTAATTCTAATAATCTATATACAATCTTGTATCATATTAATTTTATACGTATAAGTTTACGTTACGTAAAAATTTATCAAATAGATTAATTAGACGAGTCTAAAGGATGGACAGTTTCATATCCGCCCACAGGACTGATATCGTTCTAACCAATCATGACGCAGTTTGATTGACAGGACTAATAAACGTCATAAACGAAGCTGGAGGCTGCTATCGTCGAAAATATCAAACGCGTTGGTCAATAAATCCTCGTATGAACATACACATATCTATAACGTATTTCATGCAGCCACAATAAAACCACGAATCGAAATATTGGCAGATAATTGAAAAATGGCAAAATTCCAACCAGCGACTAAATTGTTAAAATTGATCGAAATTCTTTGATTTGTCAACAACGGCTGATCCTTGCCGTTAAATATTTTTTCAAAATTTTTCAAATTTCAAGTAATACACTTTTATCAGTCGTCACGAAATCGACGTTATCTAAGGATTCGTTAAGCAATGATAAATCCAGGTAAAAAAAAATACTTGAGAAAAGTCAGAATTTATTCGCACACTTTGCCATCGAATTGAAAGGTAATGCGTAAGGTAATTGCATCGGTACACCGAGTCATGGTAATTGAAACCCGCTTTGATGTTATCGCGAAACGCCTGAAAATCATTGGACGATTACACGGCTGGCTGTAGGGTGCGGTACCGTCCGCATGAAGCTAATTAGTGGCTTATAATTAATCGCAAATGAATTGGTAATTATGCATCCGACGTTGGGTACTAATTAACCAGGACAATTGTCCTGGGAAACATAACGAGGGTTGGTTGCACTTGAATATTCGTCATTGATTTGGTAATGATCGATAGATCGGCGTAAGATTTACCTAGGATCTATTAATCGTAAAAGATAATCGACAGACCTATCGACAATTATATTCAACAAGAATTTCATATCTGTATAATGGACACCCTGTATATATTCCATATACGTATTCACATATACAGACGTACCAATTCATATCAAACGTAGGATTAGCCGTTTGGTCCTGCAGTTCTGTGTCTTTTGAAGTGAACGTTTGTCAACGCAGTAGCCGAGCGATCAACGACGCGACGCGTCCCGACGCACCTTCTATATGCACGAGCGTGCACGTGAATGTTCGAGGGCTGAGCGTGCTTTAGATTCGATTGGATTGATTAGCCTAATTACTTGTCGGTCTATCGCCATTCCTGTCACTATACCCAGCGACTAGCTGTACTACGTCATTGGCCGTTCAACCCCAACCAATCAGAATATATCGATCTACCCTACCCACCCCTACTGGATTTATCAACCCTACTCAGTCCTGCCTTTCATGCGCTACAGATCAATTCCCATTGAATCCCGTAAACTTATCCGCACGTCGTCTGCTGCTGGTAAATGAAATCTTGCTGTGATAAGAGTATATAAAAAAAATTTATTCCACTTTCGATTTTTTATCTGATTCGATTGATCAGTCCAATAATCTCTATTGATGTAGGTATTTCGAAGTCTGATTGAATTTTATGCAAATTTTTCATTAGTTGCATCAATCAAATTTTTCAATATGGTATTTACGAACAAAACGATGGCTGTTAACGAAATTTTGAAAGTTTTCTTTTCTTTCAGCTTCAGATATATTCAATTACGTCTATTTGCACAAAGCCTCTAAGGAATCGATTGGATTTCACGTATGCTTTTAATCCACTCGAATTGGCTTCTGTACCTTTAATTTACACTACCACGTTATAACCAAGTAATTCGTTGTTCTTGCGATTTCGTGCTGCTAAACGTGGATCGCGTATAAAAAGTTTGTTTAAAAGTATGCACGGGGTGTGCCACATGGTATACGTTTACCGAGCACTGCCTATAGCTTTATTGCAAATTTACAGTAGTACCCGTATTTACAGTGCGCTGCATTCGCCCACGTGAAGAAAATGGATGAATACAGAACCACGAGGGAAATCGAAATTAACGATTACATATATCCGGGATTTATTAACTGTATCGATAAATGTAAAAATTAAAAATCACCAAAGTCATATTTAGCAGTCTGCATTTTTATTATTGTCACTAACTATTTTTTTACGTCCTTATCAATTACGGTTGCATTTAATTTCCTTATACAGTCTGAAATATGTGTCTGGTTCGTCGATAACGAAATATTCAAATCGTAACACTCTATCGATTATTGCGTAACTGAAATTCTTTTTATAAAATCAATATCAAACATTGATCGCTATTTATACCATATTTCTAATTCGATTTAGAAATCGGACAACATTCCCAATATAAATACCCCGAATAGTCTGTATTAAATATCATACCTGGATTACCGTGTTATCTATACTCGGACACTATTTCTACGATAACTTGCTTAATATAATAATATTACTGTTAACGCAGTATACCTATAATGGTTATTTGTATGTGGATAGTCGGGATCAAGCAAGCATGAAATCGAGCACGCTTTTCTAATGTAAGTCAATGATACAAGACAGCTAAGATTATAAAGCCGTTTAGTCAGCCAGTTGCAATTGCAATTAATTGCATCTTAGTGCAAACTTAACAGCTACTATTAAGTTGTGTTAAAAATAAAATTTGAGAATTACATAAAATTTGGATTTGTCCGACGACAAAAATATCGAGTTCAAATCATTATACTTTAATAAAATAAACAATTTTTTCCTCTAATTCACAAGTGCATCAAATCAATACTATATATTTTTAAGGGGCCATCTTCTTATGACTTTCTACGTAAACGAGTCCTCTAGACACGATATCACACTTATAGTATGACAAATTCAAAATTAATTCAAGAATTGTCGCGCAATTTTTTTCTCCCTTTCAAAAGTAGTTAATGTGTCTCAGACATCCCACGCGCCTACATCCGCGTAAACCATAATTTCCTCATTGTGCTGCAATTCGAATAATAATCTGAGAATATGCGAATACAATGCGAAATGCCGCCTCGGGGTATACAGGTGGTCGGCTAATAATAGCAAATAGCTCTATATCTGTATATAGCATCTGTTCACACGTGAATCTATATATCTATATATACGCATACGTCTACATATCAATAGACGCTCAAACAATTATCCAACCCTACGTTAGATGCACATGTGCAAATATTGCACATGCAGTTTGCATACGACGTCATTTTTTATTGAGATACACATATGCACGTGTGACAACAGCAGCGAAGCCTTACGAGTGATCAAGGGTGGTACCACTGTCTTGCACGAAACTAATATTATAACTTAATAAAATAATTATTGCATAATACAAAGAGAATTGCAATCATTTTTATGCCGATAAATTAAAGCTTGACAAATTAATACCGGAAGTCATTAAGAGGCTGTTTAAAATTTCGAAAATATCAGGTTGCCAGCACTGCCGATCTCTTGACTACTTAACGAGGTTGATGCCATTCCAGCTCAGCAAGCTGGTAAACCTGCAAAGTGTTTTGCAAGCGTGACTAAAATGGACGTAATAACGTGACGTGGTAGAAATATCACCTGCCTGCAGTAACAATTGGCCGAATGATTAATTGATCTGTCTTTAATAACTAAAGAAAAAAACCATTGGCGTTCGATAAAAAGACAAAGAACGTACTTTAAATATTTCTAATAAAAATTGATACACGAGTTACCGATGATCTTCGCGAAATCGAAATTTCTTTCTAACGTTGCTCACATTTATCTTGTATCGGAATAACAAGACTTAGGTATAAATCACCCTAGGCGGTTCGGTTTCAATTTCACTTTGCGCTTCTCTGTCTCACCGCAAGTCTGGCTAACGTCTTCCTTTTCTCTTTTCTTACCTCGTGCGATTAGTCTTGGGAATCGAGTGACGTTCGATCCAGACAGTCATCTTGTGTCTCTTTCACTCCTTTATGTATATCCGTCCCTCTATGTTACTCCTGTCTGGCTTTACTTTGTCTGGCTGGAGACTGGTTTCATTTTACAAAGTATCTTATACGCTTGTTACATATAATCATATTGCACGTAAGATACTCATAGAATTTCGTATCTCGCGTATGTACAAACTTTAAAAAATAACAATTAGATTTTTTCAGTTTTGTCAAAAAAAAACAGAATCATATAAATCTATTTTATTTTAAAGGATTACAAAAGAAATACATAATCAATTATAAATTTTTCATAATTTATTTATTTCATCCAGTCTTAAATAATTATGATTAACTTTATTATATCTCACAATACAGTCTTAATGGTGCTCGATCTTTTTCCCTTGACGTAGACCTCATTGTCTGGTGCTTCCCGACGCCGTCGTACGTCGTCCATTTCTATATTCAATAGGCAAATTCAATACCCAACTTTACGTCGTCTCAATGTCGTAATAGAATTTTCTCATAAATGCACCGAGAAATAATTAACAGGCATAGAGTGAATATATATATATAGAACAGAAACCGAAACCGGTATAGAGTCAAACAATTTCAGGATTGATCTCTTGTCTATCATCGTCATACATCTATTTCTCTCTCATACACATAAGACTCCATGGCAGAGACTCTTGATACGTCACACCGCAACTGCAACTTACTCTATTGTCTCGATAAGACAAGTCTGACAAGTTACACACGTTATAAAGCCAAAACACCAGAGGCAGAATCCCCGGGCGTCACGTGCACTTCCAAGTACTGCACAAAGGGTACAAAAGGAAGGTTCGGTACACGTTTCGTACTAGTGCATGGTTTTATTTACACCAGCTCCATAGCGCACTAGACTGTTTAAATTTTGAGATCTTCCCTTTAACTGTTATCGAAACCAAGATGGCTCGAAACATCAAAACAGACAGATTAACAGACATTCAACATAGTGCTGTATATCTTATTAATGTCTGGGCTTATTTTTCAAGTATTCCGATAACTGATTTGTTTCAATTATTATTGGATATTAAGTACTGTATGCAACTTTAATTAATTATTATTATTATGTAGCATTACTTTACGTATTGTACGTAGCCGTTAGTATCGCCTTCGACAATTAATGAGGACTTTTGTACTTTGTCGAAAGGAAGCTTGTCCGTGCCCAAAGTGCTCGTATCGGCCTGCTTCAATCTCTCTTCGTTAGTCGAGACCTGTTCGCGCGTAAAAAGCGTCTACACATTCTACGGGGACAAATATTCTCGCCATCGCGCGTTTCGAACCCGCCCACTGTCGCCTTGTCAGGGACGTTAAAAAAGAGTAAAAAAAGAAGTGGGGTGTCTCGTAATCATTGTTAATTAAAATCTATGGAGACGCTTGTAACACGTAGTGTATGTATATTTATGCATATATATATATATATATATATACATATATATACGTGGAATGAAGGCGTCAGTCGAATTGAAAGCATGAGAAAACTCGATATCGAATCACAATGGCGTAGCTTAATGAAGGAACTGATATACGAATACTAATTAGAATTCCTATCGCGAATAATGAAATGCATCGCCAGTCGTTTCGGACTCTTTTGTCTCCCGTGGGAGATTTTCGAAAATTTTATTCACCTCGCATGTGGATTCCACCCTATCAGGATTGAATTTGGCTGCGAGGGGGTTGGGAGGAAACGCTTTGAAAATTAATGGCCAGTGGTGTTTCTTGTCAAATATTTTTTTTTTCCTGAATGTCTTGCCAAGAACACGTATTGCGAACGGTTTGTATTACTTGTTGGGATACGGCTATTCCGTCTGTCCGTGGAAGATGATGAAAGGACCTGTAGTAAAAATATGAAGAGGAGGCAAAAGCCACGGGGGAATTTTGAGTATGGTATATGGAAGAGATGTATGTAGTTCATTAGGAAGAGTGCACGTTATCCTAAGTATGACTATAAAAGTGCAGAAAGGACTAATGGAATTTATCAATGTTTCAATTCTGATAAGGACTGGATGTATTGAAAGGAAGGGGGTTGATTATGCAGGAGGCTCTTAATACGTTAACGTAAAATATGGTGATTATATTGATATTGAGGGAAACGATTAGATAGGTCATAAGTTAGTATAGTGAAATTACAAAAATATATATTTTGTGTATCGAGTATAATTTTTTTTAGAAGTATATGGGGTTCTTTGTTGGTTCTTTAAAATTTGGATTCTTATTTTTTTATTACTTAGCTGCACGTGTATTCGTTAGTTTTTACGTTCATTCGTCTCTTTTATTATGGTTATTGTTTATGCATCGAGCAGCAGTTCGCCCACGTTTAAATCTTTAAAGCATCCCATAGACGCTCTAGGTCCATGACTGGAAGCTGTCACCCGCTACAATTCATTAGCTTGGAAGGTCACTCTCATTCGAGGGTCTTTTGGTCCCATCCCTACGGCGACACCCTTGCTAAAAGATTCCAGAGAGAGATTTTTAATTGGCTACTTCGACCAGTAGTTCGCCGAGGTATACTGAAGTAATCGAGTCTGAAGCTCGTGGTAAGCCGTCGCGACGCCAGGCGTCCAGATAGACGCCTAACAAACCCAGTGGGAACGCACTTTACGCCATTTAAAAATCCTCATCCCAACATCCGAGATTACCCTCTTTGTTATATTCGGTCTCTGATTTCTTTGAAAAAATGAATTGTTTGATTTAAATTAAAGTCAAAGACCGCACTTGGAGAATTATATTATTTTGAGAAGTTCGAACGAATTTTTCTTCTCTTGGAATTTCTATTCATTTTCTTTTTATTATATGGAAATTAAATTGACCTCTTTCTGGCACACTGGATACTAAAGTTCTCGGGGAAAAATATTCGTGGAATGAACGCTGCCCTTTTTTTGACCAACTTAAATTTCGTCAATATTGGGAAACTTGCCAAAACTTAACCGCAACGAAATAGCAAATTTTATTCTTACAATTATTTACTTTCTCGTTCCTATTAGGAATTTCCCACGGACAATTTCTCGAGAGATTGTATCTACATATGTTAACCACATAAATAATCGGGAGCCCGAATTCTTCGGTTTATTCCCTAAAGTGAAATATCGCATCGCTGCTATAAACACTGAGGATTTTCGACGAAATCCAGCATAGAAACGTCCAATAGGAAAAGGGTCGCTCCGTCCCGTTAGGTCTATTTCGTAATGTGCGACTGTACCGGAATGCTATTTTATGCGAGGGTTGTAACCGGCGCCGGCCGTCAGGAGTGCGACGCTATCTCAGGACAACGACGGCTACGACGACGTCCGCGACGATATTCTCATCCCCTTCAGACTTTCCACCCCTATGTCATAGCCCAGTCACGCGTCCACGAAGATAAGACTCGGGCGTCGTTCCTTGTCTTGACGAACGAACAATGCCAAACCAGCCCTGCGTCCTGTACCTATAGAAACTGCCGTCTCGACCTCTACTTTCCAAGTCGCTCCCTGCAAACCCGCCCTAAAGGCCGAGAACCCGATCGCCCGATAAAGTCAGCGATATCTGTCGTCTGCTAATAGTCTTGGCTGCTGCACCCTGACTCCGTGAGGATGATGCAGTACGTTGCAACTAGGCAAAAAACATTTTGGCTTTTCTAACGGGTGTCTGCGTGAAAAAGGTAGACATTGCTGCTGCCAATGATAGGGGTTCAAGGAAAAACCTGGACAGTCCAACATTCCTCAACGCTAGCGGACTGATTGATGGTTTTATGTGATTTCGATGTAGGAAATTACCCCAAATGGGTTTTCGATAAGACTTCCGGTGGGTTTCAAAAGTGAAAAGATGAATTATGCCAGGGATCGTTCTGAGAGGAAAATGTTTTTTTGCAATTTTATCGTCGACGCTCAACTTATAATATGACGCGAATAAATGTTGGGTAGTTATGAATTTTCTATTATTTTTATCCTATTTCATAATTTTTTACCTTTTTTTTGATATTGTACTCGAGATTTATAGTGTTGATGTTTTTTGAGTATGACGATATTGATGTATGGAAAGATATAAAACTCGATGATATCTACCCTAGTAGTTTCTCTGAAAATCGGATTGCTATTCACTCGCATCATCGAAGCGATTCCATTAAGCGGGCTATTCGCAATGGATAGGATTTTTTTTTCTGTGTCAAAAATACAACAATTTATCAAGTCGCGCGTCACGGTACTATGAAGTCTGGGGCTTCAACCCCGTAGAAAATACCCAGCCCTTTTCCAGTGCCGCAAACCTTTCGTCCTTTTCGTGATACGACGACCTCTTGCGGCTCTACGCGAAGTCGCCATTTCTCCAGACTCCTGCCACTGGCAACAACCACCCTTGAATTACGACATCGTAATTCCACCCTTAGACAGCTTTCCATAAAGTTTTGAAACGTCAAAGGTAAATGACTTGGCGGCTACGGGATTTATATTGACAAATTTTTTTACCCAATTTTTATCAATATCACGTAATAACCTAATTGGCAATCAGACAATATCGACAGAAATATATAACTAATATATAAAATATATAAACTGCAAAAATTTTATTTGAAAATTTACAACGATTCGAAATTGCGTATCGTAGTGGTAAATTATATTTTTGAATTATATACTTTTTTTCAATTGCCTTATATAAACGCTAAATTTAGAATTTTGTATTATTTTAATTTATTGCAAATAATTTAATGCCGATTCGCCACATAACGATATCGCGCAATGCAAATGAGATGCATATTCACTTCAATATAATCCGATTTCCGCGACACACAACTTTCTGCAATTAAGGCAACGCTTAATGAAAGTCACCTTCGCAATATCGCGAAGACCCCTTGGATAAAATTTATTCTGCAAATTTCTTTTTTATGGACGCACCGTAAACTTTTGAGAAATAAAAAAGAAAGCATATTAACTTTTATCGTAAGTCTTTTTTCCATGAATACCATAGTATACGTATGCGGATTCAGTCGTAGCTTAAACACGTGAGAAAGAGGTTGAGTCGGATGCTGGATACAGAGTCATTTATTCTTTATGCCGATTAAACGTACCGAATTCGCATTCGGAACTTTCCCATTTTCAGGTGCGATTTACGTCGCAATATTTCACACGAGCAATTTAAACTCCTTGTTTACCAGTGACACGTGCGCACCTGGTGTCTCTTTCGGGTACCAAAAACCAAAAGCCCAGATGCACTTTTCCAAAGTACCTATAGGTACAGGTAAAACAAAAGTTTTCAGGAACTTAAATAGGACGAACTTTTTTACTGGATTAATTAACCAAGAATTTCTTTCTTAATTCTTTCCCAAATTTTCTACCCCTTTGTTCCTTCCCATCCATAACACACATTTACCTCCACCACATATAACCTCATTTACCAAACTTTTTACAAGCCGAGTATATCTTTCTCAAATTTCTTATATAAAAAGAAAATAAAAACTTTGACGCTGCCTGAGATAAAAATTTTTTAAGCAGACGATGAACCTTCGGAAGAGATCGGGTGGTATCGGCAAAGATCGGAAAGCCATTAGAATCAGAGAGGAACCCAAGGAATGATCGACGATTGTTCCTAGCTGGCAGACGTCGCGAACGAGAGGAGTGACTTGCTCCCTTTTTGTTGAAGAACA
This sequence comes from Trachelus troglodyta, assembly GCA_030142635.1. Lineage (NCBI taxonomy): Eukaryota > Metazoa > Arthropoda > Insecta > Hymenoptera > Cephidae > Trachelus > Trachelus troglodyta. Next base: position 216,142 of record JARQTJ010000128.1, on the reverse strand, counting down.
ATGAGAGGGAGATTAAAATAATTTATGATAGTGCCAGTGACAGACGACAAAAAAAAGATGGCCGCTAGGTGTCGCAGAAGAATGCTCAGGTTAAAGGGAAAAGAACTGAGGTCGTAAAGTAGTGGAGCAAAACTTGAAGCTTTTTTTTTATAAGCCGACTGCACCACTCTCCTTCCTTTATTCCTTCTTCTCGTCAATAATACTCTCTCTCTCTCTCTCTCTCTCTCTCTCTCTCTCTCTCTCTCTCTCTCTCTCTCTCTCTCTATGTCT
>JARQTJ010000128.1:179305-215772 GCA_030142635.1 Trachelus troglodyta | reverse complement strand
TCTCTCTCTCTCTCTCTCTCTCTCTCTCTCTCTCTCTCTCTCTCTCTCTCTCTCTCTGTCTCTCTCTGTCTCTCTCTCTCTCTCTCTCTCTCTCTCTTCTCTTTACTACACTCCCGCTACTCACTCTGGCCTCCAACCAAGTCCCGAACCTCGAGAAGCATAAATGTCCCATCGCCGAGTTACGCGCTACCTGTTAGTCGAGTGATAACAAGTTTTTGCGGGCGCAGATATCACTGCCAAAATACGGGTGAGGTTTCCCATTTTTATCAGTTAAAGTAAAAATCCTCTCCCGAAACCAGTCAACCAAATTCTTAATTATATAGTTGCTTAAGAATTTTCAAGCTTTACAATCATAAGCTATTAAACATAATAGAACGTGCAATCAAAAATTATTTGTTTTATATCAAATAATTAGCTACCTGTAATGTTACCAATGGAAACGGTCACCTGGAAACTGAGGCATAAAAGAAAATAAGTTAGTTCAGAAAATATGAACAGTAAGCGACAGAAGCAAACGTTGCGACTCAACGTACGATTTGGCTTGACGTGAACAAGAGTGGGAAAGTACACAAGGAAGTACAAAAGAAAGAGTAAACAAGTATGACAATGTATCGTAGAGTGAACCAGTCCATCGTAGAACCCTGACCAGCGAAACGGTGATCAGGGAAACAGAGTGTCCCCGAAGTAAGGTAAGCACTCCTAATATTTTGTAACCGAATAAAGTATGGCGTCGCTCTTGCCCAGCGTCCTGCTGTTGGGATCCTTCGATCAATAGGGACTTCTAGAGATGAATTCAGGAGAGAGGTCGTGGTCCTTGATGAATCTCGGTTCCGCTTTTAATCAAGCAATCAGAACTTTGGCGTACCCGAATACAGAAAATTATTATTATTTATTATATTATTAATTATTGTGAATATCATTAAGAAAGTCTACCCGTTTCGCGACGTCATCGTCAATCTTAGTACGATCACCTACCAAGGGATGATCAACGGGTGCCATAACGGGTGGATTTGAATTCCTGTAACAAAGTGGCTGAGGTGCTCGGATACATTTGATTGTTAAAAAAAAGGTTGATTTGCAAAAATTTTGGAAAAAATTTATTAAAATTTGCTCTAATATTATCGTACTTTTCACGTTATGGAAAATTTTGTATTTTACCTGATTGATCGGAATTAATGAAAATCTAATGTTCGTCTCTCGTCTTTGAAATCGTTCTTGAATTTAGCGCCAGGAACATCGTTACCTAACCCGTCACTTTACTATAGTAACTTTCTCAGGAGTTCCTATCGAGCATATGTGCACCAACTAAGTACCCTTATCACTTACTCATCAAATTCGGTCTGCCATATGCAGCCGGAAGCTTTTTGCCAGAAGAGGAACCTTAATTCTCCTTACCCTTCGTGTACAAAAGTACCCAGAGCGTTTGAACTATGCGACTGGGTCTGGGTAATACGTGTAACGCCACAAAGAGCAAATACTTACTGCCTGTCTACCGCAGCCTCCGTAAATAATGATCGTTCAACCACTGGGTACACACTCGAATTCATGCGTCACGTTTTGACTTAAACGTGAAAAAAGTCGCTGAATAAACTCTCGGGAAATTTTATATAAAGGTGAAAAGTAAATTTACGCTTTTAAAATTTTCGTCAAAGAAAAGCATTGTTTTATGGTCATAGGATATATTACAATACACAATTTTAATGAGACAATGGCATATACCGCTTGCTATATGTTACAGTGTTAATGAGATATAATGATTTCCACGTTTGAACTACACTAGTTAATGAGATTGTTCTTAATTAATGCTGATGAATAGATTTTGAATTATATGATAATTATTAATATTATTTTTATAATCCTTCGTCATCTCAGTTCAATAATGCAAATGGTAATAAATGTACGAAGTGCATTATTGTCAGAATTAATAAAAAAAATATGCAATGAAATTTCGGAAATTTTCCCAAATATTTGGTAGTCTAAGTTTCGAGATTGGTAGTTGTAAATTAAAAGGAAAACTTTATAAGTTGAAATTTCTAGGAATTATCTAAATTTTTGTTCTTTCTTGTTTTCCTTGTCCTTTTATCTTCGAGCACAAATGCCCAAGCCGGATGGAAACGCAAACCAAAATGAACGTGTGGATGAGAGGATTCCGTTAAGTCTTGCCCGATGGGACGCTTATCCCTTTTTATTCTGCTTCACTCCCACCGTCGAGCTATCCGACATGGCGCTTTTATTCTTTCACTTAACTCAGAGCCTAGAAATCCCAAGACGATCTTGCTTTCTAGTTATCCATTTTCTTTTTGTTTTTTTTTTTTCCTTGGGAAACCGTAATCCCTGCACGATTGCTAGGACTCGCTAGGGCAATTTGGAAATATAACATTGCTGGAACGTCCTATGGCTCCAATGTAACTTAACATATTTATTGATTTTTTTCCAGATCAATCGTATTTCGATAAAGTACACTCGTCTACTTTGCAACAATTTTTTGTCTGACTAATTTTTATTATTGATAACTACATCTTGTTGAAAATATCGGGATACAGTGTTAATTATAAATTTTAATATAATTTTATAAAATTTTGGATAATCTAATTTTATGATGCGAATATTTCTAATTTTTGGATCTTCACTTTTTATGTTACTAGATTACGAAATATACCACTAGCTTAAAGGAAATTCATATTTGTAACGTAATACGTAACATAAGCTATATGATCTGGATGCAAATTCAATTATAGGAATTGCTACCTGGCTTCATGTACTATCCTATAGAATTTTACATTACATTTCCATAGAAAGAATTAAATTTTTTATTTGACCAATTTTAATAATTTTTTTATTTTCATCAACTTGATCGAAACTTGATAGATTTTTTAAAAAAAACTTCAAACCTCTATCTTGATCATCGGTATCAAATAATTCGCAAATTAGTGGAAAATTCAACGAAACAAAAAATCAATGAAACTAAGATATCCCAAGGAGCTCATTTCCGGCTGGATTAAACGAGCGATAAATTCTGATATCATTGACTATCGGTATATACCTATATACAAGACAATTAATTGAAGACTTGAGAAACTGATCGAGGAATGGAAGCAGCCAATTAATTAGGCATTTAATTTAGATTCTATCGCTATAGTAGGAGAATCTCTTGGCTATAGATGCTGGTCAGGTTGCGATAGTCTTTCCTTCGCACTTTGCCGAGTCTTGCAGAATGTTAATTATCTCCGTACTACCCGAGAGAGGATCTCGTGACTCTCCTGTTGGAGATTCGCAAGGTTTACGAGATTCAGCCTGGTCGTCCGGATTTTATAAGCGACAAGCTTAATTACGCCTTAAGGATGTTGCCGTGCCGGAGCTTATTAAGCACTGTTTCAATTTTTATATTCACCAAGACTCGTGAGCACTTCGGGAAGAATTTTGATATTATCTGCAAGACTTAAAAAGAAAGATAAAAATAAAAGATCCGTAAGCTTATCGTACTTCGTCCATGAAAATTTGTCCTTTTACATTCAATTACATTTCATTACATTTTATATTTTTTAAATTCCTTTTTCATTCCTTGCATTTCATTTCTATCTTTTACCGCATACATACTTGTGCACTTGTTGCTGTTCAATTTTTTTAGCGAATACAGATGTCAAGTGAAATTACACGTGTTTTCAATAACACACTGGAATTACGATGAACTTGATTTATATCTGTTTCACAACATGGCGAAGTTAGATCGAGTGAAATTCCGAGAATTTAAAAAAAAATCAAAAATTTTTTCTACAAAAATCTATTGCTATGGATAATACAAGCAATCGTAGAGTTTAAATATTCGTTAATTATACTAGGTTAATTGATTTAATAGCTCTGATCAAGGACATACTTGCATGCTTGCTTCAAGTTCCTGGTTCGAATATTAAATAGACATAAAGGACAGTCTGATTTATGGGAATGATTTTATAGGGAAAAATTATTGCAAGAATTTTCAAGGAAAAATTGTACTAGTATAATTGCAGTGACTGTTTTGATATATTTGTTATCGTCGCTATGCTAATCGATCTGATCGGTTTCTTTGAGCGGCCATCTTGATCCCAACTTCCTGATTAACCCTGCTAATTTATTTTATAGCGAGAATAAAATAATTCGCTAAATAAAGCATGGCTTCGCATACACAGTACACACCTATTGCGTCACAGGTCAGCTGCACCATTTTCCTTCATAGCAGATCGTTAGTATTCCCCCTTTTCGTCAGCTGATCTTGCAGATGATCCTGACATGAATAAATGGCTTCGCAAGCCGACAAAACGATTGCCCGCATCCTCATAAATCGTCAAGAAGCCAATCGGCCGTGATGAGTCTAAACCGTCTGGATTTCGCATGGCTTCTTGTACCATTAGAACTGTCAATCGACACAATCTTGTTTTCTTAAGCAGCCGCCATTATTGTGAATCGCATTCAACGATCGCAGCTGTAAGACGACGTTTCCATCGAATTCAGAATATCGATGAAATAGCACATGGTATATGCCGGAGGTACGATAATAACAACAGTACATACTAACATGCCAATAATTATCATAATAAAATATATATATGACAATTCACGATAAAAGAAGGTTTTACCATAGAAAATAAATCGGCAGACTAACTTCGAGTAATACATTTGACCTGAGCGACCCTCTATGATCAATGTACAGGATATACGATATTTTTACGTAGTCTGTAGATTCATTTGGGTTAATCTTAAAAAATTCATAAATATTTAAAAAAAAGACTTTAATAGGACACACTTTGCAATAATGATAAGCACGTAGGCTGGCAAGTAGAAAAGCATCGTTTTAATTATGAAAGGAGATATCACTGAAATATTTAGAAAAAAACGATGCTTTTTGGCTTGCCAGTCTACGTGCTTATCGTTATTGGGAAATGTATAATAAAGCTATATATATATATACATACCATATGCAAATATGTATATATAACATGGCAAACACTTTTCGGTGATATTATGATGACGCCACAGTAAGGGTAGTGCATATTCGATTTTATACATAAAAAGCTAAGGACTGCTTTTCTCGGGGATGTTTATATGCACGGTATATATGTATCTAGCAGCATGTATCTTTACTATATGCTTTACCCTATGTATTTCTCATGGAACACTGGGCAAGTACGTACCAAGTACCAAGCATACTAGATACAACACGTACCTCCATGTACGCAGGTACTAAAGCAAATACAAAGCACAGCTTTATATTTTCCACCCCCATGTCCCTTCTGCCTTCGCACTTTTTAAAACTGTCACGTTAGAGCTTTCCTCGTCCCTTATAACTATACTTGCTCTTATCCAGTTTTTATTAAAATTCGACGCGCCTCCTTTATTCATGCTCGCTTATACCCTTATTAGTATTCGATTTGGGGTTGCGTACCTATGAATATAAATATACCGGGTGTATATATTTTTTAAATATATATTTTCTTTCCTTTGTCGACGCCAGACGTATAGTGCAAATGCATTTGATTTTTGAAAATATTCAGGATTTATATCGAATCGTTTCTGTCGCCCCTAACCAGCTTCACGAAATCCTTACTTCACTGGCAGGGATCCCTGAGTGACCGTTGCTAAGGGATGGCCACCCCCTGCTAGAACCACCCCTATCTCCGTGAACTGTTATGCTCGTCGGTTCAATGGCTCAAGTAGATTGAAGCGTGGACCCTTGTTTTCCGAATCAAGGAAACGGGAGAGAAGAATTGGAGCATGATCGTTGCTTAATCGAAAACTGCCTGGTATTTTAGGAACGCTCAAGATACAATCAGGATATGTTTTCGTCGATCGGAGAATTTTGAATTTCATGAATTGACGTGGATTAAATACAATCGGGAGCAATAATATTTTGGTTTTTTTTTTGCGGGGATTAATTTTAATTGATTTTAATGAACATTGCTTTATTCTTGATATTTAATCGAGACGTTTTATAGAATTTTTGAAATTTTTTTTATTTTTTGTATCATGCAGAATCCGATTTTTTTATTTTAATGTACGCATTTGATTTCTTGCTAATCAACATTTTTTGTACGGACTGTTCCTCGAATTTTATATTGTATATAAGAAGTAATTATTGATACGAAAGGTACGTGTGAAATTTACCGTTCGATTCGATGATTTTGTAACAATCACGTTATATATAGTATAGTATAATATTTGAAAGTCACTTCGCACTCTGTGTAGATAATTCGATAGACGCCACGTATGGCGTCGCCGACGTCCCGACGACAATGTACGACTTTCATTCGTCGTAATGATAGGTCAGTCATTCCTAGAATAATTTTCGATTGATTAGAGGTTGTCAAAAAAAATTTTGTTTAATTTCGCAATGCTCTACAATTAGTCCATAGAGATCTGGCGAAGGTAGAGACGCGACTTTTTTTTTTTTTATTATCCAAATACGATAGCATCGCGCAGACGCAAGATAAGGATTTGAAAAATATTGTGTAGAGAATTTTTAGTAAAGGCACCGCCATTCCTCGAGCATTAATAATTGAGGATATTCAACGAGGTTTTGTACCTCGCCAGTCCACCCCCTGCATTCTCCTACTAAAAGCTTTATGGAATGTGCTTTAAACGAAAATTCACCCTGCGTTTTCCCGAGGGCTTTGAAATATAATTATAATCTCGTGGGATCCCCTCGCACAAAAAAAAGAAGAGCAAAAAAGTGTAAATTGTTAACGATGCAACGATTAACGTTCCAATATATTTACACAAGGGGTATATACGTTATACGAGATAATTTTACTAGTGAAATATGGAAATTGACTTCTTCAAAAGTTTGCAAAGAAAAGTAATTAAAGCTCGTTTTTACATTGAGAAAAAAAATCACCCGACTTATATTTATTGTCAGATTTTACATTTAAATGCTGAAAATAATATTGTCACGTCGATGCGTCCACTCGATAAATCGCTACCACCTTTACGACGTTTACTTTAAGCACTCGCTTAATGCGGGAATCGCAAAAGCCATTCGACCCGACGACCCACTTCCCGTGTTTATTTGAAGAATTACGAGCGAGCGAAGCCTGCAAATGAGAACAGGACCCGGAAAAGGAGCGCGAAATAAAATTTCGCTAGACGCTCGGTGCGATTCGCATGAGCGAATTTAATTAACGAAATCATTTCAGTCGGCCATTTTGTGCTTGGAATGCTTTTTGATATTTTTCCTTACCCAGGGAAACTTTCGAGTTTCCCTCTTCAGCGTCCGGGCCATCCTCTTGTACACCGGTCAAAAAAGGATAAGTACGATGAATGAGACAAATGGAAAAAAAAAAACCTTTCAGCATTTTTTCAAATTCATTCTCACTCCACTAAAGCTTCTTTATACTGATTATTAATTAAATGACGAAAAATATGAAATTTTGTAATTTTCGCAAAATTTCACTAAGGTAGAAATATTATTTTACGTTGCCCATTTTTATTTTGAAAATTTCTCATGGCTGAATCCTTACGTAAATTCACTACTGGTTCAATTCGTCTTTTTGGTACATGACTGACGGCTGGATAATAATTACTATTAGCTAGTAGCTATGTCGAGCTACCTACTACTACTTGGCCGATAATTTGCCGAACAATTATACCAACGGCAAGAAGCTGCCAGTTGCCGGGTTTCCATGTAAGGGAAACAATTATTCGCAATAACGCTCTCTATCTCGGTAGTTGGTAGTTGGTACCGGTATTCGCATCATGGCGGTGCCAAGTCACGCAGGCGCCTCATTAATTACATTATGGACACCGTCAAAGCCAAGGTCACTTTCTTACATTTACATGAAACTCGTGCTCTTGTCCTGAGCACGTTGCACTTAGAAAATTACAGTGAAATTTTTGAAATTTTTTTTTATTTTTCAACACATGATTCTGTTTTATATATTACAAAAAAAGTTGACTAATTAAAATAGAATTTAATCGAATATAGGAATTGTAAATAAAAATGACAAAATCAGACTTTTGGAACCCGAATTTGGAAATACAATTTTTGTATTATTTTCATTTCCACGATATGGGAGTCGACTTGGGAAATCAAAAGAAAGATTTTCGAAGTGAGTCGAAAGTAAGATAGTGATTTTTCAAAATTTAAATTTTGACTAAGAACACTTTGTATTATACATATGTGATCCTTGTCCTTACTCCAACGCACGGTCGAGATGCCCAGACTGAAGGAATATCTAATGAGCCAGACGTCTCGTGTGGGTAGGTGGGTTTGCAATCGCTTCAATGGAAACTAAACTCTCAGGATTACGGACCGTTGAGCACGTCGATATTTTATGACTTTCACCAGTGACTTTTTATACATACAATTGTTCAAAGATTCAATTTCAATTGTTAACACGAACTTATCTTACTCCGCAACATGAACTTAATTTACATATCTATACATAGAACAAAATGGTATAAATTGTAAATTCCTTTTTTTCCCAAAAAAGTAGATCGCAGATGATAATCTTAAAAAATGACATTAACCTACTAGGTATACGTAACGCATTATTAACTCGTATCTATTGGTCCCGATGAAAGGTTAGGTTGCAAAAAAACCATATAGGAATGACTTTTCGAAATATTCCGAAAACCTATTCTGTACGAATAATTTTTTGATAATACAGCGAATCAATGATTCGTAACGTCATTAGCATAAATCTTACATTTATTAGATCATTTCTCGACTAGAGTAGTCAAAAAAGTGGCGACCTCTTAGGAAAAGTATCAAACATACCCATAAATCGAAGATTTAACCACCCTGTCGCAGTTCCACAAGAAATCTCATCACGCCCAAGAGAGATTACGAGAAGATAAATATTTTTCGTAATAGTCATCCTAGAAGACAGAAATATAACTAAGCTATAACAAAGCAATAAATCGTAACCTTAAAGAAAAGAAAGAAAAAAAAATTCGAAGCAGCGCCAAGACTTGTTCTCGACCGGAGCAAAAAAAAAAGTTCGATATTTCAAATCGAAGGTAGGCCCAAGGATTTTACGACTGTACCGAGACTTTTCCTGGGAGCCAATTATCTTAATGTCTACATCAGAGCTCGTTTTCTTTCCCATAAAGCTGTGACGGACGTTTCACAGCAATTTGTGCAGAGTTACACTACTTACAAGTATACCTACGTCACACCCATCCTGACTTGTTGATCTCAAGTACCCGTACCAAACGATCGCAAATTACACTGGACCGTCTAGCTTGACTCGACAGTGTAAAAAAAAGTTTCAATAATTATCCAACAGATTCCCCTGTGCATTCCAGACTATTTACTTTATTCCATGCGAAAGATAACCGCAAGAACAAATTAGCCGAAAGAACGGAAACCCCATAAATTCGTAATAAATCGAAATCTAGTACTGCCAACACGAATAATTTTTATTAACAACAATTTTTTTCAATTCGAATATTATATAAACAAAAACTAACAATGGTCAAGTAAAAAATCCCAATAGCATGTCCTATTGGCTAAATCAGGAACGATACTTGGTCCACGAAGTTGTTCATAGTACTGAACTGTACTGAATTCTGACTATAACGATTTTCTATCCGGTAGCCTGAAGGCAAGTTTGAGAATTGTCTATAAGAGGAGATAATGTTCGAACAAAAATTCAATACCTTGTTGGTTCGTCAAGTTCCGAACGGCGCATTGCCTGGAACAAAGATCCACTGCGAGTTCCAGGGTCGAAGAAAAATGCCATCGGCAGAAAACCGATGACATTTCGTATAGGCAATGTATATAGGAAGCCAGTTTTACAGTGTATAAAAAATATCGTTATATATAGGTTACTTAAGTATGCCACTTAAGGATGCTGGGATTGATCGCTTTTAAAATTTATCTCGATACAAATAAAGGAATGCAACCTCCATTTTGAATGTCATAATGGATTCTCGATACAGCGTACGATGCATCCATTAACTGCATTTATCGGCGTGACTGCACAAAAGTGCATCTGACACCCTGCCAAAAGACAGAAAAAAAACGATAAGAACCGAATAGAAGCCGCTATTATGGTCGAGCATTGAGTACCAGTATAGTGATAATAACTTGTAATTACCAGCAATTGTAAGGATGCTTTATAATTAGGCCCCTGATATCATCCCTGCATCATGTGGATTTATCGACGGCGATAAATAATGAGGTTGGTCGTTTCATACATGTAAGCCTGATCTTGCCTGCATATGTAGGAACGTATGTACATACCATATACACTTTATATATATATATATATATGTATATATGGTATAGGACGAGTCATTGTGCGTCGCGGTTATCATTGTCGTCGTAATTAATCGGTCTTGATTGCAACGAGATAGGATCGGCTCGACTCGGCTCTATTCGGCTGGACTCGTTGCCAGTTTCGAATACGACGAAATACGAGGCCATTCCTAAAGAGCAATGAATACCGAGTCATTAGTGCCTGATCGAGCTCTCTCTCTCTCTCTCTCTCTCTCCTCGATTCTTTTCTCTTTATCCCCCTCTCGCGCTCCTCCCTACCCTATCCACTTTCTCGTAACCCTCTCTTCCTCACTGACACTACCTTTCGTACTTGTGCTGACAGTCGTACCGAAATGAGATTTTCCAAAATCAATCGAATCAATCGTAATATATTATTGTATATACTTATACATATAACATATACCCTATTCACCATACGAATAGTATCCTTATCAAGGTATATATAAAATTTTTATTTTTTTTAAATTCCAAAAATTTGTCTAATAGTTTACATATATACCAGATTAGTGGGTTAACTTCTTATCAGTGGATCTTATCAGCGTTACGTTATTAGACTCAGAGAGCGCAATCGCGATGATAGACAACCAGATCAAGAAGATGTCTAGGGTCAATGTCGTACACGCCCACGAGGACCTTTCTCATTTATCTCTACGGTGCCGGAAACAAAATAATTAGAGCGAAGCCATAAGGGAAGAGGCGCGATGTCAAAGAGCCAGGGTGGTTAAGAAGTGTGGCGGGGGTGCGGTAAGGGACGAAGGAGGAAGTGAAGGGACAGTTTGAAGGGTCAGAGTGGGTGAGAAAGAGACAGGGGTGTGGGAGGAAGGGAACAGGGCGCAATCGCGTAAACGTCGGCCATGCTCGCACGCTACAATTTCGTTTAACGTCTCCGTCAATTATGGTCGAGTTAAATGCTTTGTCATGTCGCCATTACCAACGTACAAGGTGTACCGCCATATAGTGATAGTTGAAATTAATGTAGGAGTGGCAAATGGCCAGCATTGAAAAATTAAATTTAGTAACCAATTTTGTTTAATATATATGGATGCATGTATGTAGTAAGGTCTCGTGGCATTTCGATATATTTAAATACCCCTATAATTTTCTTATCACTGTCAAGCCATTGTATCCAGGACGTAGAGATTAGTATATCGTGGGAGGGTGAAAAAAAATAAAAGTGCTTTCTAAATGAAGCACCGAGTAAATTCAAGGCCCAGTCATTCAGTATGGAGGTGGACGAGGGAGGGGGGTCTCCCTCTAATGACTAGTCTTTGTTTCTTTCCCAAGGGTGGTACTCGAGGATTTCTCTTAGCTCGAATTCTTCGAGTTTTTACACGAGAACCATCCCCTAGTTTGTGCCCTTTGCGTCTAACAACCCCTATAGGCAGTCCTCGGTACCTCTCGAAAGTGGCTGCGTGGCAAGTCTTGACTTTTCATTAAATTACTCCGCATAATTATTTAAGATGCTGCGCGAGTACCGTCTAAGGTAAACCCACCCCTATAATGGTCGCCTATCAGGGCACATTATGGGGCTGACATTCGGGACGAGTTCGAAAATCGTGAAAGGAGCTTCATTCAGAACCCAACCCAACCCCACCTGTATCGGTCGCTCGCGCCTTCACCACCCGTTTTGGCTTTTGGTTTCAGCCGTGTTAGGGATGCTGCGGGGAGGGCTCATCTCTCTTACCCCCACAAGCCAGCTTAATCACTGTCATGCTGTTATCAAAGACTGACGAGCCGTGATCTATAGATAACGCCACCCTCCACCCCTCCCCAACTCTCGACTGGGCTGTTTTGAGGGTGGCTCTCGGGTTTACGGGCATGTCGATGTTAAACTTAATGTACTGTAACAGATTCCAGTCCGTAATGCTCGTACATAGGCACGCACGAGTCACCCTTTACGATCATTGGATCGTCCTAGGTTCCGGAATGGTTTATACCTATACATTACGTAATACCCCGTGTGTGACTATAGTACGCGTGCTTTTGCGTTTATATGTGTGTATATACATATATCGTTGGCCTTGGCATGTAGAAATTAGCGCGTACCAATAAGCCTGAGAATCGCTTAACCCTCTTGAACCCCTGAACACCCCTTTTACGACCCTTCGTTAGTCCTGAGAATCTTCCTTTAAGGACCCTTTGGAAAGTAATCCTGATTGGAGTACAGTGGTATGTACTGAGGTATATAAAAATATATACACATACTGGTTTTATTTTATACACTTAACTGAGTTGAATGGGATTTAGTTTTTTTTTTGACAAATTTGTCATTTTGTTCATTTCCCTCTTTTTTTGTTGGTTAGCCTATCATTTAGAATTTTAATTGGACTCTTTAGGTCCTAGTAATTATTTTGATATTACGCCGTAGGCTGTTATTTATCGGCCAGTTTTTCTCTGGTTAAGACGCAATTATTATTAATCGCATGATTCTGTATTCGCCTCGGGCGTCGCGGTGCTCTGATAAAGATTTAATGGAGCTTGGAATGAAGTCGCGGAAGACGTTCGGGCGAAATGGAATGGAGTGCATAATTTCTTCTTACTCTAACTGCGCCCTTACAGCTGCATCCCTTGATCTCAGGGTAATCGAAATGATACGGTAACTTTACTTCGCTCAGAACGTTCCTCTGTACTTTCCATCCTTCTCAAAGTAATTACCACAGTCGTAATTAGTGTAAACGAAAATGTAGTTACTACTGTTTAATTATTCTAACGAAAAGTATAGATGCTACTCTTTGAACTCGCTTTGGGTATTTGAAAAATAATTTCAAAGTAATTAAACGCATATTTTTTTTAAATTTCTTCTAACTTCAATTTTCGTATGTAAATTCAACCAATTTTCTTATCTACGTTAACTGTATAATCCGAACGATAGTCAATCGATGATACTTGTGGAATATTATATTTTTTATACAGCAAAACTTATCAAATTCTACCCTGATTCAGGAACCCTAATAATAGTAGCAAGCAGATAATAAAATTTGGGACAGATGCATCTATGCTCTTGTTCGGAAAAAAAAAATAGAGGGGCATCACAAAAAATTGGATGGAAAGAGACCACCCCCCCCCAAAGGGGGGGGACATGCTTTGAAGTAGATTAGACCGTGTGTGGATCAGACGGAACGCCGGACGGATATTGGTCTAAACGTCACGTGCACCCCTAGCCGCCTGCTCACCCCTGCTTTTCGTGTCGGATACTGGATTGTTTTGATTGACGGGAACAAATACAGGCAACTCCGATCCGTCGGGACGCGTCGTCGTTTACTGTCAAGAGCGTCCCTCGACGGACGTCGTCCCTTGCTGCAGGACGCCGGATGCACGCACCTCTTCATTGCAAGGTCACGCAACATTTTTTTTTTCACATATAACATTCCATCCTTTAATATAATTTATGCTCGAAAAATAATATAAATAATCACAAAAATAATCCTACTTCCGTAGATAGACGCATGTATATATATTATACACACATATATTCTTTTCATTAATTATTCTTCACAAGAGTCAGATTAAAAGTGAACGTTTGCAGAATGATCAACCCCCTTTGTAATTTGCTCCTCTTAATTTGAAAGGGAGCTGTCAAACCTATTGTCTGTCCCGACCTCCCCCCCCCCCTTCTCCCGGTTTCCAACAATGAAAACCTAAAGGAAATAAAGCGAACGACTTTCGTAATATTTTCATTGCCAAGGTAGAGGAGCGTCGCGACGCTTCCTCGTGGGTTGATCCTGCCGGCAGTAATTTTTCTCCTTTGCGTGTATTTTAAGTTTGGCAACAAATAACAAGCCGCAAGCCGACGTTTGGCCTCGAGAGGGTAGGGCGCCTGTAAGTCACAATGGGTCCACCCCTGGCAGTAACAATGCGAGCGAGCAGCAACGCCAGTGCACTAGCTAGGTAATACCTTGATCCCACAAAGGGAACCGAACAGGGACACAATGCTTTCCCTCCCAATTATACATCCCTCCTATTCTGACCCTCCTTCACAAAACAACCCCCGTGCTCTGCCTTTCACTCTTAGCCAGAATGAAATCCACCCTCTGAACATCCTACCGACCGGGACGAAATCGTTAGACCTAGGTCTAATATATACGAATCATTTATTTTGTTCCCCAACCCCGTATTTTCTTATCAATTAAAATAATCTTGATTAAAAAAAATATATTGATAAAAAATCAAAATGTTTTATTAAAAAATATTTATTATATTATTTTACATAGTCAAGCTCAAGCGACTTGGCGCGCCCTGTATTTCTAATCGCTGTGCGGGAACTCTGCTAAAATTGATAGTCAATGAGGAAGTGACGTCAAGTGGTAAACGGAAGGCGTCCGGAATGCGTAGGGAACTAACGAAATTATGCGTTCGTACTGGAATTTGTTTTATTCAGAAGCATCTATTCCTCTTCTTGTCCATGGTGCAAGGGTCTCTATCGATCAAAGTCATCGGTCCGACATAAGGGTAGTTTCTAACACGCTTTTTGGCTGACGAGGGAACCAAGTCAAGCGCAGGCATCAGGACTGATCGATGACGTGAAATTTATAGAAATATGGAATTATTGCCACCCCAGGGAATAACGTGGATGGACCAGTATTTGTGGTATATATACCTATATGTATGTATACTAACCGAAACAGTCAGGTTGACTAATACGAGTGGACTATGAAATCTCCGGGAAATGAAATACCAACCCCCTATGAAATCCATCACTTTCATCAAATTATATTTTATTGAGTAAAATCTCCAGAGGGTCGAGATTCGATAATAGTAAACAATGGTATATGAAATTTATGCAATACCTAATTGACAAAGTGTCATATTCAATGCACGAAACTATGTATAATCAATTTCAGTACCGGTGCAAACGATAACACGTAACCATCCCCTATTGTGGAAGTATTTCAACATACATTCAATTTATCTGTAAATTCATACCTGGTACACAAGTACCATAATTGGTTTAATGCCTTTAACGAATAGTAGTAGAAACATATATGTATCATATTCCAATAAGGGGTAGTAGCTGATAGTAGCTGGGTTAATGCTAATTGTTCCTCTTGTATCAGGTTGCTAACAGCCACGGTAATTGTTGATGATTATCACTCTGAGATTCGAGGGAAATTTCAAAGTAATGCAAACGACTGATAATAACAATTGATGATATATTGCGTAATAACAGTGATGAAAGTTATTATTATTTGTTCTTTTAAACACACTAGGGAAACACGATATTGGGATCAGTATGCTATCCGATGATACAAATTGAAAATAATAAAAGGGATTAACACTTTGACTGCCATGCGATTATTTTTTCAAAAATTTTACCAGGCCATAGATTTTTTGTCTTTTGCGTAATATGGAAAACGTATAGGCACTTGGTCCCGGATGAAATGCACGCATATATGGTGTTTAAAAAAATGATGAAAGAATAGTACAAACTTGGTTGTATGCTAATGTCTTATCAGGATGATCTGTTTGGCAAGATTAGTACCTATATCAGTTTCCCCTTGAACGTGTGTTTAATAGGGCCGACTCTGAGCCCCTACAGGAAAATCAATGATTGGCAAACCGATATAGTCAGTAGGGACTATTAGGCGGACTGTCTGGCCCTCGTTAACCGTCCAATCCGTCATTTTGCGAAGACTTCTTAAGAATGATTACGGTCTGGTCTAGCTAGATAGAAAAGGGTCAACGAGCTCTTTGTACGTCAGACTGATCTATGAGCGTGTTGTGCGGCTCAAGCCCCATTCACATACCAAAAGAAAAACTTGATGATACTATATTGTGAAAAAAAGATTTAAACGATATTATTAAAGATTCATAAAATGATTTATAAATCAATAAAATAATTTATTACATTATATAATCTGGTGTATAGGGTGTCACTGTTATATCCATCATGACGAAGATTGCGTTCTTACGGATAAAAAAAGAAAATTCCCTCTGTATTGTTTCCGGTTACTCAAAGCTTATAAGAACGAAGGATGAAATTTCAATTTGAGCTCAGATTCCGGCTGATCCCCAAAATCTGCATAACTTAAATATCAACATCGCGAGGGTTGCGTCGCGACGCGATTGCGGCTTGAGGGAAGGACGTAGGTACGAGGTTAGATATGCGGTAGGGAGAAAGAGAGGGAGAGAAGAAGGAAGATGAAAGAAGATAAATATGAAAATAAGTGAAGCATCCCTAAGGATTTGCAATCGTTAAAAAAAAAGAGAGAGAGACATAAATAGGGGATAAAGTATCACGTCGATCTGCGGTACACAAGGAATACGTATATACTACACGTTTCTCTGGGCCGTGAATGTTCAGTCGCGAGGAAGAAAGAAGCGGGAAAATTCAAAGTTTCAAAGTTCCCATTGGACAGTGGCCAAAGTCCAGCGAGACGTTCTTTACGCTTGGATGAGAATTCCAACCCCTTTTTGCTTTTCCCCGAGAGCAAAATTCGCTACGACAAGATCTCGTTTAGCGGGCATCCCCTTTGCGAGGAAGAAGAAGGGAAAGAAGAAAAAAGAAATAGGTAGCGCGAGGGGGATGAAGATTTAAACTTTTTGCCCGTAGACGCGGCACCTGCCACTGTACGGGTTACAGGGGTTGTCTCGTCGACAGCCAGGCTCTTCATATCTATTAGCCTGGTGCTCACCCCCTGCTATTTCCCCTTTACTCCTTCCCTCCCTCCCCTTCGGTGGTGACTCTCACCCTCACGCCATCTAGCACCCCCTACCTACGACACACCTCGAATCTTCCCTCTCCCTGGCACGGTCCCCCATTGTTCTTCATCTGCCACCCTCGCAGCGACTCTCCCTTAAAGGTGCCCTATCGAAAGGGGCTGCATCGGGCTACCGGTAAATAGAGATACGTGAACTACCCTCGGCCGAACTGGTGGTAAATCCTCCTGAAGGATTTTTCCGATTTCTTTTTTACAAGAATATTTTTTTATCCTGGATTTATTTCATCGTTATCCCGCAACCCTTCGATTAGGGGATAAAGAGATCTTGAATTTTCTGATTAGGGATGTTTTATCCGATCTTTACGTCACGAGGAGTTTTCGTGTCTGACTCCGTAAGTATGTACCTACTTAGGATGTTTCGCGACAGGGTTTCTTCGAGTTTTAGGGCGAAAGGAGGGGTAAAAATAATACCGGGTAACGTGCAAATATTGACTCGGCTAATGGCGCGGTCGCTCCCGTCTCGTGTGTACCTACAACGTTCCCTTAACAAAACCTTCGGACCGGCAGCGATCCAGTTGCGGAGTATGGATGGAAATACAAGGGAATCCTGGAAGGAATGAAAAACATCCAGCCTCTCGGCGCTACTGCTATCCCAGACCTTCTTCGACCTCCCCACTTTTATCGTCCTTTCATTCCCATACTCGCGATCGGCCTGAAATTCTTTAAGGGACTCGAATACTTTGTGCGCGGAGCAGACAGCAGATTTTATCGAGTCCCCTCGACCCTTCCTTATGTAAATACACGAAATTGTAATCGATATTCTAGCAATGCACGATTAAATGTCAATACTCAAAATAATAGAGCTAAATTCAAAAGAAATTAAATTAAGCTAAACAAATTTTTCGAATTATTTGCAAAATAATTTTCACACTTACTACTTTTTTAGATCAATGATATACGTTATGTATTATTACATTTTTATATTGCTTTACTATCTATATATTTCCAGAAATCGAACGTATAATATATCTATATACATATGAATTACTATAATCCTCCAGCACTCCTTCTGCATTTCTTTTTCTATCCTTAGAATTCACTCGTACTCCGCCATCTTTATTCGTCTTGTTCCATTCCCTCGTCCCACCCTTCCTCAGATTTCGTGTCTCTTCTATCCTGTCCCTTTGGTACTTTCACAGCCAAGTCAATTCCCACGGGAACGCTTTGCCAGACTCCCCAATCCCCTATTACACTCTCTTTATAAAGCGAAAGCATTGCGCAAGGAAGTTGATATAATTTTCAATCTGTTTTTTCGCACGTGTACCTATTCAACGTCTTTGCACTTCGTGGAACGGTTATTCGCTCACTTTTATATGCGCACATGGATACCAGTGTGAAGTAAATGGAAAAAAAATTTTAAATCCTTTTACCGTAATAAATTAATAATATATTTTAACAGTATAAATCGATGCTTTTCTTATCCATACCACGATTAATGATTCGCCAATAGAAAATCAAGTAATCACTTTTACTGACTTGTCAATAGCTTCGATATTAAAAGAAAAAAATGTATGAGTCCATTAAAATGTCAATAATCAACAATGCCCTTATCAAAAAAAGGAGAAGAAAAAGGCTCAAGGGACGAGGAGTGGATGAAAAAATATATAAAAGGTTGAAAAAGTGAGGAGAAATGATAAAAAAAACGTCTTCCCAGTCGTGGAAGCGTGAAAGGCCAAATTGATTTCTCAAACCGCAGTCTTCTACTTTATGCAAATGCATAGCAGGATGCGAGGGAGACACGTAGGGCGCGAGGGTTCTGAAATATGGCTGTGATTTCCGGCGGGATGGACCTTCCGGCCTGGCAGAAGTCCAGTACTTTGTGAAAGTGGCCGGATAAATCAAAACGTTTCTGTGTGCACCAAGGCGTTAGTAGATTGCCATGTAAATCATCCAACGGACACGAACGTCTCGACCGATAGAAAAAAAATATATTCTGACGTTTGGGGAAACAGCGCTTAGAACTGTCGCTTGATAAACATCTTTATTTATTTATTTATTTCGTTCATAAATTTCACAAAAATCATAAAACTCCATGCTATCTTATTCCCATTGTTGAGATACCATGAGATACTATAACGCGAACGTTCTGCAACTGCAGGAGTCCCGACATTAAATTCCCATTGGTACTTGATAAAATAATAAAATCACCAATAAACATGTCCAATTTCAAGATACCATTTGATTGACGATCACTATGAATAATTGTATACGCTATAAGCTATACATACCTCAAAATATAATATACGGTACTGTCTGACTCTAAACAGATTAACTACTTCGAACCAATTTTAGACGTAGTGTATAGATACGGATAGATAGAACAAAAAATAAAACGAAGAAATTCAATATAAATTTAAATAGTTGTCCGTAAGTCATCCAATTTATTTATGTCTGTACTATTATTCACTAGGATTAATTATATTGTCCAGCGATATTTTTTATCAAGACTATTAGCGTATTTGGTATCGATAGTCACGAGTCATTTAACACGAGTACAGAAATACTTCCAGTCGTCTATATTATTATACAGAGTAAATGCTTACACGCCGCAATTCTATGGGTGCTGAATATAAAGGATCAGGATCGATCGCAATCGTTTCCCAGTGATTTATGCCAAGTGGACGTATTACGTGCGATCATCAACTTGTCAAGTAGCATTGAGAACACTTTGAGTGAAATCATGCGTAAATGGCTGCCGGGTTGTTGAAAAACGTCGAGCCGAGCAAACGCAGCATTATGGGGTATATCGGGAAAAATGATTGTACGTATCCAATAAATATATAATGGATAATATATTCGATTTTTAATCATTAAAATAAAGGGCAGACTATCGACAATTCTCCATTTTAATACTCGAATTTGTTATAAATAAAATAAATATAATAAATGAGATTATCGATAAAAAATTAATTTCAAGTAGGATTGAAATTCATTTCTCAATTTTTTTATGTTATTATGAAACTTTAAAATGAAACCGGAAATCTCGACTTAGTATATGTATATATGTATTGTGTCTAGTTTGTACCTGTATAATGTATACACACAGCCAGTTCCCGTATCCATAATTCACTTATCCCAAGTAGGTTTTTGCGAGCGAATGTAAAGTGCATTTTCCGGCTGAGTGACCGATATGCAAAGCCTGGCTGATGCATATTTTCTGAATAATTCTCGTTTGCCACCCCTCCTAAACGTAGATTCACGACAAGAACCTCCCTTCCAAGATCCGAGTAGCTTAGCTCAACGCAGAAGCTTATACCCCATTCCTACAAGACTAACCCCTTTCCTCATGACGTTTTACCGTAGAATCATTTCACGTCAGCAAAGAATCCTTCCCCATTCTTCTCTGTCGAGAAGCCACTCTGAGATTTTTTTGACACTTTTTTTTCAACCTTAAACATTCAAAGTGACCTATTCGTAAGACTGTTCGCAATTTATTCCCATTCCCCGTAGACAATTGCACCCTAAAAATTCGCGCGGAACACAAATAAATCAGTTTCCATTAAAACTAATTTTTTTGTTTAATATTTTCTCTCCGAAAAAGGTCTATGCCGCAGCACATACCGGACAACAAAAAAAGATTAAATAAAAATTATTAAGCAAATTTCCAAAAACTACCCCCATTTAAATAAATCGCACGTCAGCATTTTCATTACTTAAATAATATTTCCAAATAGACCCACTAAAAATGTTCCGCTTCGCAGAACCAGTAGCAAATGTAAATTAATCGATTCGCATTTAACGTGAAATGACTCCCCCCCTTCCCCCACGTCACTCTTTCCATTTAAAATCCATACATCCCTCTCTCTCACTCCCGCATTCCCTCGTATGCCCACAGCCAAACACAAAGGTCGGTTTACGATGTAGCTGAAAATACACGATCCAAGGCCACCCCAACAAGCGTTAATTTCGTTCTCCCACGGTAAACGGTAACAGCAGTAGATACGCGGGGGGTGAGCGTCAAGCAACAGGGGTGCAACAAGGTACGTCGCCCGGGGTTGTATTCTCGCGCATTCGTGCCAAATTGAAAACACACCGGGATCAAAGACGCGCGCGACGCCCCAGCGAGGCTTCCGTTTTAACGTTATTGAAGCATTCGGATACGAACGGCGTAACAGGCACGATGTAAAAGGGGATCCTGGAAGCTCCAGTGAGACGCGAGCAAAACACGAGCGAAGCCCAAAGAGAAAACCGCTATTGGATACCGTATGTAAAACATAGCCAACGCTGTTAAATAGCTCGTTAAACCGTATGCGAGATACGCCTGTAACTTTGATATCCGTCATTACGGTTAATGTTGATAGGGTAAACGAATGGGCACCATAAATACGATACAGTCCGTCGATGGAAAAACGAACACACATTGAATTCAATTCGGACGCGTCGCCTCGTAGTACAACCTGTGACACTCCGTTGAAAAGATTTTTTTAGTGGGTCACTGCCTCGGTGGGTTGGAACACTGCCAAAACCTCCACGGAACACGTGCGACGTCCCACACGAAAGTACGACGCCCATGACATACCTACATTTTCACGTGCTTCTGACAGTGACTGTCCTTCCTTCCAGTGACTCGAGGCGAATATCACTTTGAATTAAACATTCAGCCTCGTTAGATATAATAATACGTTCGAAAGTCCCGTAACAAAAGAATATACGCCCCGTAATATTTACTAGTAAAGCACAACCCTCCTGCCATAAGGCGAAAGAACCCTTACCGGAGAATGGCTGTTTGCAATTTAACGGAATCTCTGCATATAAAGAGGGTACGTCGGAAGGTACCGAGCCTAAACGACGTCCCCGGACGTCCCTATACTAATCCTATGGGATATCCTATATGTATACATATATGTGTATATCCGTAGCCACTTACGATGTACAGGTCCTATATCCCATGCATGTACCAGTCAGGGTATATACAGTCATACAGCTGTATGTAAAGAAGGTAGACGGACGATCCGAAACTACCCCTTACCATACCTACCATCGCCACCATACTTCCACCCTTACCCTCCCAACCAACCTTCTACCATTCCTTCCAGCCTTCCACCTCCGGGGACGTTCACAACAAACAATAGCCGTGGCCCCGGTACACGGGCTGGAGGATGTGGGAGCACGAGGGCTTCTACCGGAGCCGGAGATGCGAAGTGCCGGAATGAAGTGGAACGAGGAGCAGTAAAACGTGGTTAGGAGAGTGAGGGGTTGGAGAGGGTGAATTGCAACTACGTGCTCTAGCATATAAATGCATACCAGTTCGCCGTAGCCTCTTCGGTCCATTCGCATCCCTTAAAGCTTCCACCCGCTACGGATCTAATGGATTGCGCCCAATGCTCACGGTCAAATCGTCTGCCCTGCTACCGATTATTATTCCGTGCAAAGGATTCCAGTAAATATTCCAGATAATCTTAACCCCCTCCTACCCCCCTGCTGCACGCGCTCGTAGTAAATTATGCTTTCAGCGTCTAAATCAGAACTAGTATATAAATTTCTATGGCTCCTGACTATTGGATGCTGAATGCGTAGCTTGGCTATATCTATATATATGGCTTTGTAACGGTGGGTTGTTTCAGAACGTCAAGTTAAACGTTTAAACGACGAAGGAAAGTTGGTAAATTTTGAAAATTCGGTAATTAAGGTAATTAGGAGGTGGATAATTTTTTTTATATTGAATCTAATTTTTGTCGAATGTTTTTCTCGGGCAGGTTTTTTGTTGTTATCGATAGAGAGTTAAATAAATTAAACGCACGATGAGCTTGCAAGTATTGTAATTTCTGCCTTTACCACCCTTATTAATTAAGCTGATTTGTCCGTTCTGGATCTACGGTTAGATCAAATAGAATGTTCTCACTGGATTCCCCGAGTTCCGGTGCACGTTCCTGTGCAAACGGCGGGAACCGATGCGGTCGTGAGAATAATGTGTTTGATGTCGCACATTTGCTTCTGCAACGGATACGTGTGTCCGCTTTCTCAGTAAGGGGCACGTAACTTCCTCTAATTTAATAAAGACCAGTTGTCTCTGGCGAATGGTTACCGTCGTTCGGGAAAATTTGTTCCGTTCTTGATGCTGAAGATACATTTACTTACTGTGGAAAACATATTTCTGATTAGTCGAATTCGAGGTAACTGATTATACCTTAGGTCAATGTACATATATACATGTATATGTATATGTTTATACCTCGTCCTTCATTAATCTAATCACGAATATCACGATAATCGTTACACAGACTGTACTTTCTCATACGTCAATCGTTAATATGTTATTGATTTTCTGATATCGTTATAATGTATATCGCAGATATTATCAATGGTGTACTCGTTGCTTTACAGGAAAGTTTGGAGGAACGTGTGCAGCAGCTCGAACAAACTTTGCAAGCGGAACGTGTGGCCGCACAACGAGATCGCGCGACCATTACCAAACTCCAGCGTCAGATTAATAAGGTGGGTTTGAATTTCATGAAAATTACCAAAAATTCGAGAAATCACCAAAAAGTTCAAAAAATAAAGTTTAAAAATAATTTTTAACTAGTATCACCCCAGAGAACCCATTACATGTATATCATCATGTCACCGTAAAACAAAGCTGTCGTCCCGTAGAAAAAAATATTACCAAAGCAGCATCCACAAATACATATCCGACTTCGAAGACACGTGAGAAGCCATACAAAAAATTTCAACAGAGACAGGAAACGAACGAAATGATCCCTTGATGAAGGACGAAGAGAAAAAAAGAATCTGTCAAGATGTTTGTCGCGTGGATTCCTCGTGAGTATAAAAAAAAGCCATGCTGTATATACACAGAATCACGTGGACAAAAATGATGAGCCGTCAGGTTGGTATTTCGCCTGATCGCTACATCCAGTCGGTACACGGAATAGCATAGCCGTATGCATTATAGACAATACCTATTCGCTATGTGCGTACAGATATAACTATACTCTAGTAAACACGTGCGAAAACGTATAGGCGCATACTATCAGCGCCATCTGCATTGGACGCCACAAGCTCTCGCTATACATTTGTTCTATATCTATACCTGCTCACTAACATTAAATTATATCAGTAAGCAGGGAGCAAATGGTACAGCGAAGCGTTGCAAAACAAAAGCCTTAAAACAAATGAAAAGCAAAGACAGGATCGTGCTTCCTCTCCTTTGCCGTAATTTATTCGCGTTATGTCATTCGGTTACGTTACCGTAATCGCAAGCGTAGCCAGCATGGCGCAGCCTGATTTATACGCCCGCAGAGTGCGGGGTCCGCAAGATTATCTTTCCCAGTCATCGGATTATTTGCTCCGACTAGGATCAAGCCATTTGCAGTAGGAGCGTTCTTACCTCTTACCTAAAGCATACATATAGCTATATAGACATATAGTATAAGGAAGGTAACAGCAAGCTACTTGCGGATAGGAAACTATCTCTATACCAGTTCAATTCGATTTAACTCGATTCCAATCGATTCGATATACTCGCTCAATAAATTCTCTCGCTCCATTCCTCTCGTGAAAGACCGTTGGGCTTCGGGCCTTTTCGCAAATGTAAATTTCTAAGCGACCACGACTGTCCGGTATAATCGTTGTTTATGTCGATGGTCGTGCATTGGAACTTACTAGGCAAAGTATGATTCTACTGGGATTGGTCGCCGAGAGTCACGTGAACCTTTAAGTTGAATTTATAAAACGTCCAACGTGACTTCCTGATATTTTCGAAATGGCGATACGTGTGGTTACTTTGACTCGCGTAATTCATAATTTTTTTTCTCAACGTTGGCAATTTGATTTTCATATTTTTCGTTTTATTCCTGTACGAATTGTAAACGATCTTTCGTGTGTTTACGTGTTCATAAAGGCGATTGAGTCGACTTGAGGGAATAACGAAGAGAGATAGGAGATAACGTGGATTGCTACGAAAGTAGGAGAGAAAGTAATGGATGAAAGTTCAACGAGGCATTTGACGTTGCGTTTGGTAGTGAGCAGAGGGTACACGTGGAAGGGGATGAAATAGTAAAGGGATAGAATGTCTGCAGCTGACGTTCGATCCCTCCCATTTGCAAGTCCATAAAGTATTACGACGAAAACAAGCAGAACCACGTAAACCTGCGCAGAAACATTGCGCAGCTCATGTGAGATTTCTTGGGGGAAAAAAAATTGAACTAGGTACGTAAATTTATTTTAATACAGATGAACGCTTATGTAATTTACTGTACCGAAGAAATACATTTTTTTGTATCATTACGAACCACGTGGTACTTGTATGTGGTGTTGTCCCCTCCACTTTCAAACCGCAAAAAGGGTAATATTACTTCCGCGAATCAAAACCGCGTTACGGAAGTTTCGTTAACCCGGCTCCCTCGGCAAAGCATCTACTCGGAGCAAAGATTAAACGCAAAATGAAATTACTCGCGAGCAATTTGAAGTTTAGTAGCTAACTAACTCCGGAATCGCTCGTGAGGCCTCCCTTAATCGTAGATGGCGCTGCGAGCGGAAACTGACGACACCACAGTCGCGGACCGTATGAAATATTATATCCTCGAGATAAGCCGAAAGAGAATTAAATATGGCTAGAAAATGGGGGGAGGATCGGAGGGGGGGGGATGCCGGAAATTTCGTCACGAGGGGTTCTACCGTACGGAGGGTTGGGTTTCCCTTCTCACCAAGCAAATTACATTCTCGCCAAGTCCTATCGGATTGCCCTTAGAACTTGAGCGGGGGATTATTAAAATCGAAAAATACCCTTGCTGGGACGTATATCGGACTTCTTTTTTTAACTTTTTTTCATTCATTTATTCGTCCTACTTAATCGATAGTTTAGAAATTTTAATGATGACCCTATAGGTGTTAGGTTAGGTTAGATGAACAATTTTGAAAAACTGTTACTAGTAATGAATATTACAAAATTATACAATACCACGTAGATCTTTGTACGATTAATAAAAGGGGGGTTGTGAAAATATTTTTTTTTTCACGTAATTCGTTAACTTTTAGTCGTTGCTGTACACGTATACTCTAAGATATATACGCAGTCATGTATAAGATACTACTATGCCATGACACCTCTCGAAGGGCTCTGGCAAGAGGCTCATAGTGCTTGTCGAGAAAATAGGCTATTATTTGTAATGAATACGAGTCCTGCGAAATGGCAAGACAAGAGGGTAGCTCTGTTCTCTGGAGTAAAGGGGTTCTGGGTAGAGGTAAAAAAAAGGGAGCCAGGCGAGAACAGAGCGGGACTACTGTATCATCCTTTTATTAAGTTCGAAATTGAATTGGATCTACGAGACTCCGTTACCATACAACAACTTTCGACTGTCATCTAACTCCCATCTTGACTCTCTATTATGTCTATAAATGTTTGTGCAGCCCCAAAAGCCCATCAATTGTTCTGCAACTGGCGCGTATAGTACTCCATTATATTTCGACGCCCGCGAGCGTCAAATACCTTGCAGGAAATACTCAAAATGGCGGACCCGCGCTATTCAGACAATGATAATAGTCTTCTTTGTCTCGTATGCCTTAGCCGGGGTACTGTACATATTTTCGAAAAGGGTTAGGTTTGCAACCCTGTATAAATATGACTTAGGATTCTCACTCGTCTCTACCGTAGAATTGTAGTGAGAAATGAAAATAAAAATTAATTTTTTGCACAAAGGTGGTACGACAGGCAGGTTGATTTTCATAGGTGAAAAATTAATTGAAAGAAAAATAACCATAGCGGAATCGATATGTTCGGAGCGTTCAAGGATTTTTTCGCGGTTGGCAGGCCTGGTGTAGTCATCCTTTAAAAATTAAGCCCACCGCCAGCCCAGCTGGCAGATCCAATTTAACTTGGGTGGACTTTGAGAATTTTCCTCTTGCATGGGAAAACAAAGGAGACCGCTTTGCGAGTTAATGTCCCGAGAGACGTCGAATTGAATGAAAAGTACGCCGATATTGCTGTGTTTTTTTATAATGATATTCACATTGAATTTTCCGTAAAACTCATTATTTATAATTAACGCTACTTTTTATCTCGTACTCTTTTTAATTCTCCTGATTGATCATCCATATAATTTTTCAGGCAGATTTATTTTATAATAAAAGTAAAAATTGTAATGACAACATTTTCTCATTAGGTATAATTATATCATATGTATAGGCAAATGCATCATGAACATTATTTTTTCTATATACACTAGGTACAATATTATTTAAAAATTTATAGGACATAATGGGTATTCAAACTATATTTCATAGTCACAGGGTCTGCAAATTGATTACTATTCAAATTAAATGATCCTTTATAATCAGTACTAGTCCTCCCATTTGTGATATAATAACAATAGGATAATTATAAAATAATACTAGGCAGATCCATTGTCCTCTTAAACAATGCCTAATATATTATATTCATTTACCCTGACATCAATTGCCGATTGTAAAATGTTACAGGTACT
This sequence comes from Trachelus troglodyta, assembly GCA_030142635.1. Lineage (NCBI taxonomy): Eukaryota > Metazoa > Arthropoda > Insecta > Hymenoptera > Cephidae > Trachelus > Trachelus troglodyta. The sequence goes on along the minus strand of JARQTJ010000128.1, from coordinate 188,377 downwards.
GTATTAAATCAGCAGAAAATAGTGTACACGCACGTAACACTAATATGTACGTATGAATATGAAAACGTAATGAAAAGAACTGCCAGGAAAATAGGAATCAGTATAAAAATCTCTATTTCGTATCACTGTACCACAAAAGCACAATATAAAAGTAAAGAATAAAAGCGTAGAGTATTCCATTCGCGTTTCACCATTTGTTTTGCGACGATATTAATATTTTTTCGTTTTCTTCATTTCTTACAAGAAATTGTTGCTTTACTACAGAAGCCATTTCGTATCGTCGTTGCACAACTGCATTCTACCGTATTGCACTCTCGATCCTCGTAGCTTCCTCTATTCTCCATACAAGGCCAACTGGATGGTCCAACTCCTCTAAAAGTCCCATCTGCTCGCTCTGCGTACAGCCAGCAGAACTTAAGCGATTTATCATAGTGAAAAGCAAAGTCGCGAAATGTGACGAAAAGCCAAGCGGCGTTTCGCCCGGAAATACCCGTGAGGCATAGTTTCAGTTCCGTGCAAGAGAAAGTTCGACGGGGCTGTTATTGCATTTTGGGGCCCCGCTTCTACGCCATTTCAAATCGGAAACGACCGTAGCTTCGAGCCGTTTGCGGCAGAGCGTTCCATTAACCTAACTGACGCAGAAGGACCCTCTTAGAAGCAGAGAAATGCTAGGGAGAAGCTTAAGGAGAACCGGAATCGCCTTAACGCTGAACCCACCTCTCCATCCCTTAGAAACCAGCTACCCCTCGCCACAGCTACCTTTATCCCACTGTCTTCTTATGCCTTCTGAACCGCCGCCATCTTATATCCTTTATCCTGTTCGCTTATGCTGCCGTCTCTCTCGCTCTCTCACTCGTCCTTAGACACTCACGCACCTTCGCCTTCACTATCCGCAGCTACTTCAGAACCTTCTGCAAGGAAGGACTCGGCCGCTATCCGATTTCCTGAATTTTCTTTTATCTTTTATCAGACCTAAAATCAACGAGGAAATCCACTCGTGAAATCGGAACGCTGGAAATTCGATTTCGTTTTACTAGGAGTCACAGACGTTTTCCAAATTTTATTAAATTATTTTTCACTCAGTTGGTAATTCGGGACTGAGATTTTTTAATTTTTAGGAACTTCACTAAACTTCATTTGGTCGCTAATTATTTTTGTCATTTGCTAATGACTTTTTAGGTTAGGCCACTCGGTTTCACATTCTCAGCTGGACCCTTGGGATTCTCTATGAATTTTATGTGATGCTCCAGGAGAAAATGTCCTGCTAAGAGATAAACGTAATTGAATGTCGTTATAGCAGACGACACAACCACTTCATTACTCGTCCCATTTTCGGGTATAATCGGAACGAAAATGGATGTTGTCACCTCCTGACGAGGCTGTATCGGTCTGAATAGGCTGTCAGCTGGGTAGATTGTACTATTTACTTAAGTATAATAAATTGAATGCTTATTCGTTACGATCTAGAAAAATAGCGTCACTTTCGTTCTGGTTACCTTGACGACATTCTATCCCAACACACAGAATATCCCTAGAAATATTTTTATCTATTATACAAAACTATCGAAATCGCATTTCGTTCGTATGATACTTGTGTTGACAAAGAATCACCCTTAATCAAACGCTTGTAAATAAATAAATAAAGATCATGTGTAATTTGCCTGGTTACGCGAAAAACAGCATATAAACATAATTTCAATAACCTCTTCCGGTATCTTACTAGACGCCATAGCTGAGCATTTCTCACTACGTCAGCACAGTCAAAGCACGGTGGCCTAGTGAAGCGAAGAAAAAGTCTGAGCCAGCACGCCAAGTCCGTGAGTATATTACGTTCGCAGAACTTTATAAGTCAGGAGAAATATGGGAGAGGAAGGAAGTGGAGTATAGAGGGAGGATATGACGCGGCGCCGTCCCGACGCCTTTCCACCCCCCTTAAACCTCGAAAATCTACCTCGTTCCTTCCTTCCTTCCTTCCTCTACATACTCCCGCAACCCCTAACCTCATCGATATTGATACCTACCCTTACTACCTCACCAACCCCTCGGCTATTCTGACTGACGTAAAATGTAAACGAACCAGCGTGTCTGACAAGGTTTGCTCAGACCTTTACTACTTGTCTGAGCTTTCACTACTATTACTACTACCGCCGTACTAGTTACCTACTGTCAATACTCCTGTGACTGACGTTGACGCAACTTAACACGCGACCCTAAATCAATTTGTCGAAATTTTCCAAATTTAGGATATTACACGAGATTTGTGTATTTTACTAAATATTTTTTTAGGATTCTATATTTTGATGGTTAGACATATTTTATTACGTCAAGAGTAAAGATCAACAGCTATTATTATACTTACTACTGAACTTCTGTTTATGTTTAGCGTTATATATCATGAAATACCGTCTTGCAAACGACCCAAAAATAAAAGAATCTGATGCATTGTGTACGACTAGTAATATTCATCAAAATGTGAATTATCGCCATAATCACCATGCATCATCATACACTGCCATGTAATTTCGAGAATTCGATGCTGGGATTTTAAGGATTGTTTTGCATAAAAACCGAAAACCCCTTTTTCCCCATACGACAATTTATTTATTTTTTCGTCAATCAATCGCCAAGATAAATGCATTCCAACGCATAAAAGTGCATCCGTGTAAAGCAGAGTCCCGACACCCATCTATGCCAAGCTAACATAACCAAAGGAAATAACGGTACAAAAGTTAACTGTAGCTCGTCGTAACTTTCCCAGCGAGACCGCAGGGTAATTATTTCGACGAAGGACCGTAGCCTGGGTTTGTGGGGGCGGCAACCGGATGTTACCTCGCGTATCCGCAAGAATCGCCCCGCGACGACATTAAGCTCGCCGTTAGCCAACCTATGATATATCGCCGGTCATATAATTTGCATTACACATAGAGGGAAGAGTCGCTCGAAGCATTTCACAGCCGTGCGCGAACCACAAGCGACAGTGCTGCCACACTCGGGACATCTTGTCATCGGAAGGACAAACTTGTTGTGCAAGTTACTGGATTTCGGTAGAGGAAACGAAAAAAGAGAAACTTATACAAATTCACGACGGAAGCACCTCCCAGCGAAATAACGTGTATGCAAAATATGATATCATTTCTGAACCACTTTTCTACAGTTACATTTTCACATCTATATATATATTCTGACGTGGCGTTTTAGATGCACGTCACAAAAGGGAACCAGTTGCAATTTTTCTAGCCGCTATGCCTGGAGAAGAGATTCCGTGACATGAGATTGATTCATTTTCTGAATTTAAATTTAATTTTTCCCTCGTGCGCACACGTTTATTTGTGTTTTGAGATTTTTAAACGGATCCGAAAGACTACGGGACCCGAAAGTACGAGTTACGGGCCTGGCGTAGCACGCTGATAAGGCGACATGCAGACAGACCGGACCACACAGCCTGGGAAGCCAAGTATGCGGGATATTCGGCGAGCGTCTTCGGCATTTAGAGGGCATTAGGAGGCTACAGTGACGTCCTGAGGTGGTCCATTGAGGGATTAGAGATGGATATGATTCCCGCCTCCTGAAAATATCACTGCAGCAGCACCAACCACGATAGATGCCAGCTTATACTTCGACGGGATCGTCACAACAATTCAAGATCGGCCCAACCTTATGGGCCTAAAGGATGTAGCACCGCGTGTCTCTCGCGAAAAATTATAAATTTTCGATACGTCAGATCCCGTAAAGCGGGACAACACGTTACTATACGTATTCCGGATTCCTTCTGTTAGGTCTCCAGGGTCACGAGACTTTTGCGCTAAAAAAATATGAAGAAATAGTCGTGAACAAAAGAAATCTATGCGATACACGAAATCCTTTCCAAGCTAGTGATACGAAAGTCGTCCATAAGCCGAGACCTTGAAAGAAAATGCGAAACGCGAACAACGATAAGGAAATGAGCTGATTGAAAAAGATTTCGTGACTCTATAAGATTCTCACCGATATTATCGAAACTAATAATGCGCAATACCCAACCACGCTGGTAACTCAGAAGAGACTGAAGTACAGTCAAACCTCGCTGTAAGGCTAGACTCCCGTCCCCACTAACAGAAAAAAGTAGCGCCCTCAATCAGCCAATAAGATCCTCGAGAGGATTTACACAATACTCGTCATATTACGTCACTACAAGAGTGATGCCGTTCGAACTATTCCTCAAATAATAAATTCGAAACAACACTGGAGCGACATCTGGGGCCTTAACCCTACGAAACGGACTCAAAAGTATTCGGTAGATGCCGGAGCCTTCCACTGATCAGCGATACTCGATACTCGGAAGAACGATGTTCAAATAAATATTCAAGCGCGAACCAAACGTGAAGTAACTGTCGTCAGCATGCTGACCCTACGGAACATTGTCACACACTCGCTGTCGTAGCTCGGGGTGTCCAGTGGCCTCTAGTGACGGTGCCGGCCCTGTCCTGAATGATAGTGGCTGGGGTCCTGATGTCTTCGGTAGGTCTGGTCGTCTCTGTTTCCTGCGGCAGGCCAGTAGCGGTTCCTCCACTCTGGGGCCCCGCTGATCCTTCAGCACGAAGAGTCTTGTGGAAATCGAGGTTTCCTCGTCTTCGTTACTAGTCATTGTAACCTTGACTATCTGAACCGGCGTTACGAAAGAAAAAAGGTGAAGTCCATGTCGCTGACCTTTTGGATGACCCTCCTTACTCTTTCCGGGTGGGGTCAAAAGTCGGGTGGAGTTGTCAGGTTACCACGGACACTCTCTACGTTCCCCGGCTAGGGTCTTGCTTGTCCTTTGGTGGCGTCTTGTTGTCATGATAGCTCTGTACCGGGGTCGTGGTCGTGACGTATGAAAAATTTTAAATAATTTTGCATTAGTCTACTGTCCAAAAATTAGCCTATGACTCTAGAGTTCCTAGCCGGCTGCGTGTTAGGTCACGGAAAAGGGACGGAGATGCGTCCCAAAGTTGAAAAAAGAAATTTACTATTTCGGGACCTTTTGTGACGTATTAATAACGTCACAAGAGATACAGACTATCGAATTACGAAAGTTGTGAAATTTTACGAACCTTTCCGATATCTCGTAGCAAAGGCTGCGACCGGAAGTGCGTAAGGCTGCTAAGGTTACGACTTGGAACACATAGACTTTAAAACGGAGTACGTAGACTTTCAACGTGTAATTAAAAAAGATAGCATTGCAATACGCGAATAGCATGTCCACCGTGAAGCTGCCGCACGAACCTAAGATGTTCCGCCAGTATCGGCGATCTATCAAAAAAATGACCAAATTTCGAACACGAATATATCCCTTGATATTTGTATTATCCGTATGAACTGTTTTCATCTCTACTATTTCTTTTGTTCTATGACTTTTGCAGTTCACTTCTTTCGATATCACTTGAAATGGCAAAGATAGATTTTTTCATTCGCGAACGAAAATTAAACGAACAATAATAATTTGCACAATCGATGTACAATGAAAATATATTCAACGTTTGTGACATCAGATTTTTGAAATCGTGCACCGATTCACCGCAAACGTGCATCTCAGCTGCTACACTCTATCAGATACTATACATATAATATGGCTGCCTTATGCTAGATTAATCTACTGCTTTCTATGTGTTTTATAAACTTTATATACTGTATAGTTATACTCGTTCGTCTCTCCTTACTGGTATGACGTCATACGTGACTTACTTGGACATTTTTTTAAATAAAATTATTATGACTATAATTCATCGCCACGTATAAATGGCGACGTTCGTTTTCTTCCTGGTTAAAAGGACTCTCTCCTTTTCACTGAAGATTCGTTGACAATTTGCATTCGGGTGCAATTTATCTCGGGGATGTCTTCCTTAAGTGAAATCCTGGAATTACACGACGCGAGTTACGCAAGAGATCTCATCAGTCATTCGCTTCCCATGAGAACCACCCACCTAACCGCGTCTCTATTCTTGGGAAGATTTCGGCAAGTGAAAACGCCTCGGGTAGCATCCCTTATTACAGTGAGATATTCTAACCAGTCCATCCCCCTTATATCTAATTTATTACAGACGCTACAGTAACAATTCGCATTAAAACAATACTGACTTAAAAATTATTTTTTTTCATCCTGCGGAACATTGTATATGTGTATAATTATTTTTCAAAATTAAAAATTTAATTTTTACACACAATCGTTCGTCCTACGGACTCTTTTCAAATGTAAATACCCCTAACAAAAGTTCAAGCACTTTAAAATGTTAATTCTGACAAAGTAATCGCGTAATTCATCCCACGTGTATTAAGTTATGTGCATCATTTATATATATACACACATATAAGTGCATACGTGAGTCTATTTACAGTATATGGTGTATATGACTATACCTATATATACACTGATACGTACAGCGTCGCGACGCTAAAAAGCTCACGAGGGCGTTGCTTGGTAAAAAACTTTTCGAAGAAACCGCCCTGCGTGAAATTTTAATCCGCTCTCAAGTCGCGCCCCCCCCCTTCCACCCCTTCCACCCCCTAACAACTACCCCCCTTATATTTTCGGCATCCCCCTCTCGCGAAGTCGAAGAAAAAGTTGGAAAATGGGAAACAAAGAATATTAGCACGATTACCGGAACCTGCAGGATTTTTCAAGCCGCGAATTTTTAAGGGAGTCTAAAAGGGTCGATATATATATACAGACACACTATATAAGAAAAGATATCCTGAGAGTATCCGTGAGGGTTGAAAGTCCTAAGGGGTTTGAATAGGTAAGGGTATATACCAAGGGATTGTTATTTTCTACCCTAGAAACAGGGGTGCAGATCTCATTGTCCATTCGACTGAAGAGAAACGGTTGAAAATGATTTTCTGTGAGTTTCTCAGCCATACAAATGAATAGCGTTCAATAAAATTCAATAGAAAATTCAAGAAATAATCTGATCGAATCGATCGACGAGTATCGATCGATAATCTCCATTCCAGCGAGGAGTTTCGCATAATCAGCCAATTCGAATTTGCAATGTAAATCGTACCTAACGTCGAAGGCTGCTGAAGATCTCAGTAACGCGCGTAAATGAGAAAGACTAATCAGTGGATACCGACAGTGCACGTTCAGACTGTAAAGGACGCTGCGCCGCGATTACCCTTATCTTATAATTAGTATACTTGCTCGGTAATTACGATTAGACCAAGATAAGGGAACAAACCTCCCCTTAGTTAGCTAATATCGAGCCTCGTTATACACCCATGTGCAATTTATTATTTATAATTGCAGAAAATTTTTTGCCGATCCGACCTAACCTACGGGCATCGACCAATTAACCTTTAGTTAACGCATAAATAATTACAATCAATCGATACGATCGGTCGATTAAGAAATTCACTTATGTAAAGTCAATGTTATCCCGTTATGGCTGGTAGAAAAATTTTTTTAATAAAAAATAAATACTACCATACGAACCCAGCGAACCCCAACTCGACTCGGGTAAAAATATTTTGTGACGTCACGTGACAGACAGCCATACTGTTTTTCGAGTGGGATTTCACCTACAGTGACGTATGAGTGATGATGACTAATGTACGCGCAAGCAATTTACATCGCGTTTCCTCGCAAGGAGAGATATCCGTCTCTCTTGACTCCATCCATCCACCCTTAGCATCCTCAACGTCCTGAGCCATCCTCAGGCCCTTATATCCACCATCCCTTACGTTATTTTCGCACGTGAACCCTTAGCTAGCTGAACGGGACCCTCGAGTCGGGCTGTCTACGTATAGGAACCTGTCAAGCTGACGTTTTACCAAATTGCCATTGTTTTTATCCGGGGGGAGGGACAAGGAGCTGTTTACCCCCTGTGCACTTCTACATCGTACCAAATAAACGTACACCCTGTATAAAAAATGTACTATATACCTGGAGCGTGTTGGCTGTAAAATTTCACTGTATTGCATATATATGTGAAAATCTCGATTAAGGTTTTAATATACTGTAACGTTTTTCGATAGTGCAATTTCGTACGCTCCTTATGGGTGTACGAAATGGGATGTAGGTAGGTGCTCGGGGCTGGTGTCTTTAAGCATGTGGGCGACACAGGATTATATCGTAAAACAAAATAATAAAGTTTTATTAAATAGTCGATAATCGGTACAGTCGTTTTATAATCAATGTCAGTTACCCAGTTTTAATCTATTGTCGGTATTGTAGGAAAAGGATTGTCCGATATTTGTTTTCTATTCCTGTCTCACTCTAACCTGTCTGTGCGGTAAAGAGGGGATGCCTGTGTTGATCTTTTAGCCCTAGTGGCGTTTTGCCTATCTATTGGCTATGGCACTGTGTGCGACTCAACTAATAACGGCGCGGATAATAGATTATACAAAATGGCGAGAACTGAAGTTTCTGAGGTAGATCTCGGTGGTCTCCTCAGAACTTTGATAGATTTTCTATACAGATCGGTCTGGGCTGGATAGCGGATGCTAATATGCCGTAGCCGTCGACAAGATTATGTACGATGAGTTTGACGATATTGATATGCTCTATCCCAGAGGGCATAAATCGAGCTCACACTTTAACTGATTTTATTATGCGTTATCCTTACTTATTTAAATCACACTGACTTTGTAGTTACTCCCGTAGACTGGTTGTTGAAAACTGAATCCAGATGATTTAAATTGATTTGAAATCTATTATTTAACTAATTAAAATGCTGAATTGATTAGCGAGAAGCGCTAATCCTCTATCGGATTTTATTGATATTATTTCTCGCAGGGTTTCTTTCGGGAGACGTTTTTCCTCTATCGGCTAGTGTTTATACTAGCTGCGCGTCCTATTCTTTGATTGTAACAAGTGCAACACCGAGAGGTCGAGCGTTTTGTAACGTTACAATACATATTTTGAGTAATTATGAAATTCGAATAAAATTTTGAAAAATTTCTCACATATGGACACTGAACTTGGTATTGGAAATTTGATTAAGGGGTCTACCCTAATTAAACGGGCAAAAAGAAGGCTATTTTGACGAATTTTTTTGACCGGTATAAATTATAAATATGGATATAAAAAGTGTTAGGCCTAAAAAATACACTCTTAAAATA
>JARQTJ010000128.1:109265-179205 GCA_030142635.1 Trachelus troglodyta | reverse complement strand
GTACACTTAGACTGCTCGGATCTTTATAAAATTTTAATATGATACTTTTAAATGTGTATACTTTCGAAAAATGCAATTAAAAAAATTCGATTTTTTGAAAATTGTAATTAGGGTAGACCCCTTAAAAGTTTCTTCATTGTTCGTGTAATTGAGTCATTGGCGGTTGTTAAATTTATTAATAGGACACACCATGCGTTTACGTATATGCCACATACTGGGCTGAGTATACATATGTTATATGCTAAACGTGATCGCCTATTGGTGTTCAAATGATAATGGTTAACGGCAGTGCCGTCACGAGAAAACGTTAGTAAACAGTGACGGTGATTTATGTAAATGTGTATCATGCGGGCCGTTAGCATCGATTCAACAGTCAGAACAGCCACCCTTGGCAAGTCTGCCACTGAAAGTGATGATGATAAAATAGCATTACCCCGATACTGGGGAACGTATGCGCTTATATGTATATGGATACATATATGAAGACGAGTATACGGGTATCGGGAAAATCCTTTTGAAGAATTTCGTGGAACAATATGATACGTGAATGGATATTTGATGAATGATTTTGAAGAAACTTTTATAGAGAAAAAGATTAAAGGAGAGTACGAGAAGGATACTCGAAATTACTGAAACACAATTTTACGTTACTCCAGCTGTAAGTAGCGACACAGCCGAGTTTTCGTCTACTGATGATTCTACCCTCTGCCCCGGGAAACACGCGAAACGAGACAACCGACTGGGCGCCGGACACAACATTGCGAAAAGAAACGGCACGACTCAAAAATCTCTAGAGGAGACAGAGGTTGTGCAACCGACCAGCACAGACGCTAAGAGCTGGTAAAGGGACAGGGAACGCTCGGGTGTTTAGGTAAATTAGATCGAGGACCCACGAAATTCAATCACTGAAAACGTAACGATTGGCCCTTTATTTTGGGACTTCAAATAACATTTCACAAATCGAGAAAACATTGTGAAGATAAATATCGTATAGTAATCGGTACAAGCTCCTCTACGGGACGCGTGAACAATTCTGACCAGAGACATTCTGAATATACTAAATAGTTATAAAAAAAATAATAGTATTCGTTACTAGGCTAATCTCGCACGTCGCAAGAAGAAAGAAGCGCGCCAATGCACGAAAGCCAAAACAGAAAAGATTTCGTCCTTTTGACAAAGAGTGCTTATCGTAACGTTACATTTCTGAACTCCAGCTGGGAGACTACTGTTTTGACGGGACCGGCCGAGACGGCTAACGAAAAACAAATGTCGCAACGACCTCTCTGGGCTTTTCGGTAACCTCTCCCCCCTCTCTTCTGTAACCTCGCGAGAAAGACGCAAAATTTTTAAATAAAATTTCAAATTTACTGGCGACAATGCACATATGCAGTTATGCAGTGAAAACGGATTTTGAGTGATTTAAATAAATGTTGATTATTGAACTTCAATATACGAATGATTGATTTGACTGAAATAAAGAAATATGGAGAACGAAAGGTTAAATAAGCTGTTACAAATTTTTTTCCAGAACATATTGACTCGTATTCTAACGATTTATACAGGGTGTTTCGAGAGTTTGTCATTTTTTACGACTTGTGACGCATTGATCAGCGACTTGGAGGGGGTGACGTTATATATCAATGTTTTGGGGGTTGCTCCGAGCGGGAAGAAGAAAAGTGGGAGGGAAGGCGTCAAAGATGAACGATAGAGTGCCTTAGAAAGAAATCATCCCTTAGAGGCGTTCGGCGCCGTAACGGCGCTGCCGACGTCTCGACGTCGAGACGCGAAACTGCCCATTTCAATAATGAAAAGTAATCGCTGAGAATTTCGCGTCTGTCCAACCATTTTTGTTGCATCATCAACCCCTATCTCGAAGACAAATAGCGAAAAAGAAACGAAAGCATTAAAATTTAAACGAAGAAAAATTCAAAGATAAATCAATTTACCATAATTATTTAAAAAAATTATACCGATGTCCCTAAAACAAGTTAAAATTTACAGTAAAGCCACTTTTTAATTCAAAATCCCAGCGCAGCCCCAGAAAAAAAAATACAAATTTTATCAACGAAAACCTTTATCCGCAAGTCGTACGTCAGGATTCTTGAAATTGCGTTAGAAAACTTATGGGAATCCGATATCGCACTTCCCATTTGCACTGTTTCTAACGCTACGATTCTTTTCCGCCACGTTCCTACAGTGGTAGTTGCTACAGCAGCGTATCTAGCGGATCAAAAAGCTTTCATACCGATAATACACAAAGGGCGACTACGAGCAACGGTAAAATGCATTGTAAAATAAAAATAATGTCAAAAGCAATAGCAGCTATGTTGGTACTAAAAAACAGCACGTATCCCGGGTAAACGTTATATCCATAGGATTCCAGGATGCGACCGTAAGGATGCGAGGAAGCATTAAAGAAATACAAAACTTACATAGTTATAGGTTGGGTAGAAGATTTTCCTCAGACATTTTATTTATGGCCGTACACTTTTTGTCCCGCTCCAAGCGCAGAGGTTAAGCGCCGTTGGAGTGGGAAGGAAGGAACGTAACAAAAAAAAACGAACAAAGGATACAGCATAGACAAAACAAGTTGAAAAGTCTCAACAGAGTCGAACTTTCATTCGCTCTTATAGGTTAGGTTGCTCGGACGGATGAAAGTAGAAACAATGCCAATTCAGCGTAGAGACGTACCTGCATCTAACGCTTCCTCGAACATTGAGCCTTTTAATGGATTCGAAACGGCACTTCAACGGCGACTCGGCTATTTAGAAACAGTCGATAATCGTATCGAGTCCTTCGATACTAAACAGAACTAATCGTGAGCAATGCAACCAAGCGACGCTTTACTGCGCATCTATTCGATAACCGTCCTACACTGTCACTGGCCACAGCGGACAGTCAACTGGTCGCTTATTGGCTGGCATAATTTAAATTCTCGAATAAATAAATCAAAATGACTCGAATGACGCCAAAAGCATTGGTATGGATGTCTGAATAAATATTACAATTTTAATTAAAAATTGTTCGAAAACCCAAAGGGAAACGTTATATGATTTTATTGAAAAATTCTCGATGCAGTTTTCAAAGCTTCTGGTTGCTGAACGGAAAAAATTGTTCGAATCAAAGTGCCGTATACAAAGTGTAGAGACATTGGTATAGGGGCGGATATCCATTCACTGTCGCTAACGACGTAAAAATAAACACGGGAAATAGGCGGTATTAAAAAACAGGAACAAAGAGCTGTGGGGTCCGTGCAGATTGTAAACAAACGGGTGTATAGGCATCGGATCCGTCGGGACGTAGTAAGCGCGAACCGTTAGGGTGCCTTTCCCCAGGAGGGACAGGAGATATATTGCACAGAAGCGCGTGAACTGCCTCTTCTATTTTCAAAAATGCCCGCGAAGGAAATAATAGGGATGCACAGTGCAGCCTATATGCGGATCCATATATCCTGGTGGTGTCGAAACTGCGAAATGCAGTATTTACATTTCCACTTTGTTCAAAGCTTCGTATGACGTACGTGAATAACAATGAAAAATGAATAAATGAAAAATGTCTGAATAACGAATGGAGCTTTGGATGATGAAACTAATCACGTCTTACTAAACCGTTCTAATAATTCCAGGACCAGTACAAGTATAATGACTAACGACTGAACCACATTAGGGTTCTGGATACCCGGTGCATTGTGGTCTACTACCACGTCGCTGATAGGTACATAACTTTGCACTCAACCCTTTGGTATTATTGTACAGCCATAAGAATCCCTGTAACCCTATACTGAATTCGCATAAACCCCGTACGATACCGTCATTTTGCCTAATTGAAAAAAATGTACCAATACCATAAAAATCTGAACATAAAAAGCACACCAAATTTTAATTAATGTCAAAGACCATTAAAAAAACTTTTTAATTTTATACTCTGTATAATTAAATCTTGGTCAAACACCCTATAAAAGGCGTATGTGACCATCGAGATGAACTTTTTAATAAATTATGGTACTGATACACCCTTGCCAACCCATATTACAAAAAAAAAGACCACGTGCAAAATGAATGTTTTGTAGGATAGGATGCGTGAGTGGTAGTCGATTCAAGGGAATCCTCAAATTTAAAGCGAAATCCACAGTGGCATCCCATGAAATCGTATCTCCACCCATACCTCGTATCTCCTCTCGGCATACAACGCATCCCCCATTTACCCCCAGAGTATAGGTACGCACGGCTTTTTATCAGAGGGAGCATTCTGGGCTCCCTTTAATTAATGGCAAAACGTGGAGTCCAACGATGGGTCATGTAGACCTACAATTATTCTGGAAGTCCGTAGAACGAAGCGCCGGAAAATAAAGGCAAATGAACGCACCGACATTACTGACCCACCGGAACGAACCCTTAATTCTTTGTCACATTCAACCCCTTTGCATCCCTTACCGCCTTTATTAACTCCCAGTGACATTGATAACAATTATTTTGAAATTCCGAAACAAATAAAAGCTATAACAATAAATAACCAAAATTTTTTATAAACAACCCTTTATCATTTTAAATTAATCTATCGCAAATACTACTGTCTCTCTTATCTCGATAACGGAGTTCTTATCACAAATTTTTAGCGCGACGCTTCGATCCGCAATTCTTCACAGTTGACAACGAGACGTACACTGGTTTACGAGCACTCCCAAATAATTATCATGCACTATGGTGCATTTCGGGAAAAGCAATTTTGGTCGCATCTGGATTGCAGGAAAAAAATGTCATGGGACGAAAACAGCCGGTAATACGAAAGCATTGCCAGCAGGGTCGTTACGCATCCGATCATAAACGCAAAGCATATGGGTATCGAGAGCCTGCATAGATCACAGAGGATTATCCTGGTTCCTGGACCATCCCCAAGCGCCACTGGATGCACGCTAATTGCTACAGAGACATGAGAGTGCTTCCAATTCAGAATTCACCCCTTTGGATAGCGCCCTTGTGGCCCTGGGCTTGCGTGTCTCTCTTGGTCGCGCATCATCTCCTCTCTCTCTCTGTCTCTCTCTCTCTCTCTCCCACTCCCTTTCACACTCCCAAAAGCTTCATTGCTGGTGAAAGTGTCAGTGAAAGCCAGAGATGCGATACCGTGAACGTACAAACGTGCGAACGTGTCTCGATACCAAATTCACGGCTTATGTCGACCTTGGACCCACGTTGCAATCTGATGTCGTATCTATAGACAGAAAATTTGACTTTTAGATACAGATTCAATGAAGCTCGGACTTTACTACGGCAAGAATAAAGTGCCTTATCCTTTAATACTGTTGGATAATCCAGATATATTTACACTGATAGTGTATCTATATATTTGTAACGCTATATTTTTAATCCTTTTATTTTTGGATACTTGTCCGAACATAATGCTAGGATGATGTTCAACGTCATTATCTATCCTTTGAAAAATTCTTCAAACTCAAAGAGCAGTTTCAAGCTGAAAAAGCGTTTTCGACTTACTTTTTTTTTTACAGCAATATTCAACCCCACAATCACCCTCCATAAGCAAGAAGACTAATGTATGCGCGGTCACACGCACTCACGCACGCACTGGCGCTGTCGTGTCGGGTCGAGTGTCAGATGCAACGAAAGGGCTTTAAACTACGAGCCAGCCTAGACAATTCCTCGAGTTTTATAAAACGGATTTGTATAGCCGCAAGCCTCAAAAAACTTTTGCGCGCCACCCTTTTATTACCCCCGTACGGTACGTCTAAATAATTCCCATAGTGACATCAACATTGCGTAAAAATCCATAGTAAAATTTTTGGCAATATAAAAAATAATCTACAAAATTTTCTCAATAATCCCAACAAAATTTAACCGTCCCAAAATTATACATTTTTTCCAAAAAATCTCAACATCCTTTACAAGGTAAAACTTTATACGTTCGTCATACACCTCTGTTTTTTATCTTTTCGTGAAATCTATCCAAGAATAAGACATCCTTCACTGGGCATGGCTTTTCAATAAATGCTCCCCCCCCCCCACCTCTCAGCATTGTGACTGCAAGAAGATAGATAAGGTATGCGCAGAGGGGTTGAAGCTTGAAGATCGTCGACAGGCTTTTGGGGGACGGGGCTGGATCGCATATTAAATTGTTCAGCTCGCGCAATGTCGCCTCAGCAACCTTCTTCACCCCTCCCCCCGAAGAACCCTCACACCCCATACTACCCAATACGTAGACTTACGCATACCCTCGAAAGGTACCTTCGTATATTGGCAACTTGTTAATATACTTTAATAGTAAAGGCGCATGGACGCCGGCGTACTCGTGCGACGCCGAAGAATCGATCAGCCGAGAGAACAATGCGTGGCTGAAAGCCGAACTTCGACTACGTCCTTTCTCCTTGTCATTATAATGTCTGCTCGAGGACGTCGCTAAATTCCTGTCATTATCGTTATATTTCCTTTCTTCGCTATTTGCATTCCCTTTTATTACACTTTACTCCGACTTCGACGGGATTTTCTAAACTTAAAGACATCTGGGATACCGTACGATCACTATATATATATATATATATATATATATCCCAATATGAAATACGTAATAGGCCAATTATATTTCTTTCAATTAAACTCAAGCATTTACCTTCTATGTGCTGCCATAGGCATTGAATACAAAACATAATAAAATAATCTATATATATATATATAATATATATTTAATGACCGACTGATAATCTTATCAGTTTATTATATACCCTTATTACGTTTAGTGATATATTATCTATATACATATAAGCAATGCGTTTGATTTATAATAAATATAATAAATATCGGAGCTAGATAGGAGACGCAGATCTTGTCTAAGAAAATCCATTGAGGGTCTTGCCACCCCATGTACTACCAGACACCATAGCCATGTAGAAGGTTCACGGGTGCACCGGCATAGCCAAGGGGTCGTGCCAAAGTTCGTCGCTCGTCTCCAGTCTAGACGGCGATAGTACATAGGCCCAAGAGTAGGTAGGTAGGAAGGTAGGTACCTACTACCTACTAGAAGTACAGTGGCTGTGTGCTGTAGGTATGCGCTGTGTTAGGAACCCGACTATCGGGTACGCAGGACACGGTCGTGGATGGATGTTCTTAACCTCGCTTGAGCGCGGAGTTTTCCACCATGGCAAAAAGGAAAGTCCGCAGAAACGTATACCAGGCTTACGAGCTATTCACTTAGTGAAACTCTTATCGATAACTAATCGAGGATCGAATGAAACTTAATTAGCGTCAGGTTCGGTTTGGTAAGAGAAAACACTAGAATATAAATATATACATTAGATGATTAATAAGTTCGATATAGTCATTTTAAGATTTAATATGAAAGTTATAATTAAAAAAGATTACGATTGATAAATAAATTTTTTCTCAAATTTCAGTCCTTTAGTCAAATGCCTTTAGGAATGACGTTTTTCTATGTTTCCCGACGTACGATGCAATATTTTTATTAAATGCATGTTAAATTTATTGACATTTTACTCACTCGATCTGGTAGAAAAGAATCTTCATGAAAATTCATCGTTGGTAACTATTAATAGAACTTTTTGATGTCATCACTTCCTGTCACCGCGCACTTCCTGTCCATTCATTTTCAAAGCTTCATCTTTGCCGAGTTCTTCCGCCAAAATTCATTTCCGTACAATTTCACCTGTACCATAGAAAGCCGTATCAGCAGAGCTAACGTCTCTGATGAAAAAAAAGGGAATGAAGAAAGAGAGAAAAAAGAAAGGGAACGTAATATCCTGCGGACGAAATCAGTAGTGTCTGTGCGAGCGCCATTATCCAGAATGGGATTGGCCACTATCACGTAAAACGGGAGCCGACGCGATTATAGGCACCCGCGCAATCTCGTTTCCCGAATACATCGAATAAATTCATAAGTTCGATTGGTCCCTAATATCATTTACCGCTAATCCACCTTCTATGGCCATTTAAAACTGATTAGGATCACATAGCACCTTTTCGAAAGGATCGTACACTAAAGGATACTTTTTAAACAGACATTGATAACGCGCAAGATAATTGCGGAATTTAGAAAAATTAAATAGTTAAGAGAACCTTAATTAAATCAGCAATAAGTTAAAAAGATATAACAGCTAAATGATAACAAGCCTAATAACAATAATTTACGTAGAATAAATCATGACCTATAAAAAAAAAGTTCTTACAAAGAAACAATACTAACTTAGTTTATGCGAATGCTTGAAAAAAGTAACCGTACGGGTACCCGATACGAGTTTGCCATAAATACCAAGATTTCCTAATAACACTCAGTTTCCGAAGCTCGTAAAGTAAACACGGGGTAGGTGGTGGTTATCGACAATAGCAATTACCGCCTCGAAGAGAGATTAACAACCCTTGCCTTTGTTTCGATACAGAAATAAATTGTTCCTTATGGGTTTTACACAGCCATTTCTAAGATCTCGATCACGTCGTTAAACAATATAACAACAGAGCAACGTATGTACGTAAATTCACAATTAACTTAATGGAAACTACTAACGTTAAACATTAAATAAAAATTTGCAAAAGCAGTTCATATATTTATTATCGATATTTACAATAATACCATAAATATTCAAGGATCACCATAGACTTACGTATTACTATAGAAGAGAGAGTGAAGGAAGATATGTTTCTCTACCCATGTGACACTGCGGGGATGATGCGCATGCGCAAAACATTGTACAAGGGTAAACGAGCGAGTGAGTCAGATCCAGTGTATCTCCCGTAGTGGATTGGTTCTCCCTAGACTGTCGTCAGTCTCTCGGCGTCCACGAGCCGTGGATCACCTCTGTGTATTCGGTGCACGGTGCGTCGCACAAAACGAAAAAGCATTAGGTAAACGCGCTGTGAGGACTGACGAAGCAAATAAGTTTAAAAGACATTGCGTATAATCGTGGGGATACGTGGTCAACGTAAAAGGTGTGGTATTTCCAAGGGACAATCAACAAAAACATAACCATCACATAATGCTCGACCTGGAACAGGAAACTGTTGCATGGGAAAATTTATTGTAGCATATCTTTTGGTTAAGTTGACGGCATTTTCACTTGTTGACGATACACATGCAGTCCCACGTTCTTTATCTTGCCGGTCTTTTATTTTCTAGTCGTATCTGTCTAACCTTAATGTGCATTCTTGTACGTTCCTTGTGATTTACTTTGTGCTCGTACAATTGTGTGTAATATTATTACTACACCTTCCTCGAGTGTAACGGCAAGGATCAGAGCATTGACGTGACAAGCCGTTGGAAATAAAGTAGCACTGCGCTCGTTAAGCACGGGGTGTGAACATCTGTTTGTTTCTCTCGACTTTCATGGCATCTGGGCCGAAGATCGGCGGATACATAAATCAGAATTCTTCAGAGTCTGAATGCTCAGAGAACAAGCGTGTGAAGAGGCAATAGACGGAAGACAGTCTAACCTACTGGTTGGAATCCGGTCATGAGATTTGGAGAATAATTGTTTGAAAAATTATATTTCCCGCCGTCAGCGTGGCAGGCTTTTGTTTTATGAATTTCGCGCGTGCAAGGGAGCTGTGTTCGGCGAGTGTATACAAAGGAGGAGAAGGGAAATACGGAATTACAAATGGACTATTGATATTCGTATACAGAAAGGACAGTTTGGCAAGATCGTGAATAATAGACTGTACAGTGAAGGGAAACCCTGCTCGAAATCGCAAACTGTTATTATTCTCAGTAAACCGCAGCTGCAGCCACGAAAATAGGCGCAGCTGCATCGGACAGGCTCGCTCGAAGGTACGTGGGGATCTACCCCCGACGATAAGGGCTCGACTCGTCGTCGTTGAAGGGCGACGAAGGCCACCGAGCGAAACTAGTATAAGGGACAGATAGGCAAGCAGGGTGGCCGCACGAGTGCACTCTTGGGGAGCAGCAGGAGGGGTTTCCCCCCCGGCCCCCAAACCTCGAGGGGAATGTCACCCCGGCACCGTGGGAGCACCTCCTCGGCATACAAACCCACCCCCAGCCGCATCAAAGACTCACCGTCTCATGGGCACCAACCTCACTAAACAGAGCAGGGTGAGTCTTTTTTTTTCGCTCCTTGACAATTCTACAGTCCACTGCCAACAATTACTTACTGTTGCATTATCCTTGCCAAAAGTTGACAGCGCGAAAGGGCTATACGTGTGCGTTGTTGTGCTTTGGCTGACCGGTGCAAAATGATTTTCTGTGTCTGTCAGGAGCGACACGTGACTCTGAAAATAATTTTTATTATTGTAGGCAGAATAAGTGATTATTTTATTAAGGACATTTGTCATAAGAATTATCGTTAATTATTTTGAGATTGTTTAGTAAACTAGACAATTTTTACAGTCAATACCAAAATACTTGGCAATCCATTTTCTAGGGAGAATGACCAAGACCAAAGCGCATTACAAGAAGTTCTTGAATAACGAGGCTACGTGAAATGAAATCCACATATGACCCTCCGAATCCGGCATAAGTCCCAATTTTTTTATTCTCTCTCCCTCCCTCCCTCTTTACAACAAAATGATGCAAGTGTGGGAACGACATTCAGACGCTGCTCCAAATTCCACGTGATCTCAGTTAATTTTAGTCCCTCACGCTTTGTCCGTCATCCGGATGTGAGAAACTTGTCCAGATTGACACGTGCCCAGACACAGATAACTTCTCAATATCCCAAGTAACTACACTAGATGGCATAAGTTCACCTAAGTAAGTAAATTGATGTTAGGACTAACCTAGATAAATTTATGTCACCCAGTGTATCTACCGGAAACGCAATATGAAAAATGAAAACAAAAAAATGCGCTCAGTAGTATATCATCTTAAAAGTAAATGCCCATGTTTTTCATTTACAACCCTCTTATTTACCTACCCTTAGCATCATTCTGCTTGAACTCCTTAGAAAACGAAACACGCTTGGCACTACGTAACCGAAAGTGTACACAGTAAGCATCAAATTTACGTCTCAAACGTGGCCGCCATTCCTCACTATAATTTCTTCAAGTAAATTGTTTTCATTAAAATTGGCATAGAAAACTGTTCTGGTTATTACACTACGTGCACGATTAACGTCGAAAAACCATATGCCAGCTATAGTCTGCACGTTTTTTGCCCCATATATCACATTTCTTATACGTTTATTAATAACTTCCAGTCTACTTTCTGTCGGTAATGCCAGAACATGCATTTCACTCACAACCAATTTCTCGCTTGAGACACCTTACGTCTACCAATTCATTAGAGTTTGAGAGTCGTAATCTCATGAGGATGAAAGTGCGTGGAAAAAGTTGGGACGCGATGCTTTTACCCTCTTAAGACAAAAGTATCTCGCTAAATTTTTGAGTTTTGTCCATCCTTCAGATTATCTCAAGGGATTTCTCAAGTTTCGTTAGAATCCCTGAGAGTGTCTTGGGAAAACATTTGTTTGGCAGGCGATAGTTTACCAAGTAGTACCTACACGTACAATGTGCTCAGGTTTTGATGTACGATATATGCACTTATCTATTTAAAAGGATACCAAAGAAAGTTTTGTAAGGAAGTTTTACAAAAGTTCTTTCAATGAAATTCCGCCTAGCACAATATACTTTATCGTATAGACATCCGACTTCAATATACGTAAATATCTTTCTGAGACTTCTATTGAAATCTGATGGCAATATAAAATAAATATTTAACATTTAATAAGAATAGAAAGAGAATTTTCATCGGCTTTTATACTGTATATCTTGATTTTTTAAGATTTAAGATACATCAATCGACCCGATAATATCGAAAGTTTTGAATTATATTGAAAATATAGTACTAAAAAAGAAAAACCAATAGGAATTAAATAATTAAATTGATGGCACATTCCCGCTGAATAATTTGCGACTAACAACGGTAATCAAGGAAAACGAAGTGTTTCTAATTAAAGCAATTCGTACAATAAGTTTAACCTGTTACAGCCGAGAATCGTCAAGTTAAAAAAAACCGGAAGTGCCCGAAGCAATGATTAAAATCAAAAGCAGCTGTACTCGAGAGCCGTGTAGAATGAATTTAACAAAGGAAAAAGAAAAGAGGAAAAATATAATTTTCAAAAGTCAAGCCACATCTGCGCAACACGTCCAAGTTAGCTTTGTGTCAGTTGGAACGACCAGGAACGAAACGACCCCTATAGAAAGTGACTCACACAAAACCTACGTAGTAAAAGGGACGTTACTTTCAACACCTTCCGCCATGAAAAATCGATAGCTCTACCCACGACGATAGCTCAAGTTCAAAAGTAAGCAAAAGTATCACGGATCGATTGATAAAACAAATTATCAGGGTCACGCAATCGAATCGAACGAGTAAATTCACATCAGTATAATTACATCCCCTAAATACAAGTTTGACTAGGAGCCTCAATAATTCTATTTGACAGCACCCTGTCCAATGTACATAAATAAAGATACACCTTACGTAGTACATTTCTTTTTCCCCAGAAAATTTACAGGGACTTTTTACGCGCCATTTGTGCCGAACATCGTTAGCACCGATAATAACCAGAGTGGTGTAACGGGCCAGCGATAATAACAAAAGTCGGTCTGTATGAAAGATATTGACAATGGCGCCATCTACGCGTGATAGCAGTTACGCCGAAACTAGAGACTAGCAGAGACTCTGGCGCGCGTCCGTAAGGATTTAAGGCCGCCATAAATCCTCCCAGCTTCATCCCTTCCGAGATCCTTGCCGGTGTGGTGGTCAGACGGCTTTTACCAGATTGTACTTCTCGATACCCTCTTACCAGCAGGATCCTCCTATACCTTGATTCTGCTAACACCTCCGCACCCCCAACCACCCTTAGATACTTTCCGAAATCCCCCTCACCGGCTGATTTCTTGCCACATTCCTTTCATCCCCCCCCCCCGATTCTCCACTTCTCGTCCTTTACGAACTCATTAGACGTCGACTCCATTTTTTGGAAATCAGTCCAAATCCAATTCGTCTTGTACACGTATGTACGGTCGTACCAAAAGCCTGAAGAACGAATCTGAAATAAATGGTCGTTTTGAAAAATGACAATAAAAAACTTGTTTGATTTTTGTAAATCAATAAAATATTTCTTTTCATCGCTCATATATGTGTATAGCGTATCAAGTTTGAATTAGTTTTCAAATTTCCAATTTATTTCCATCTGTACCGCACGTACTAGTTACGTTATCGGTTAAACGTAAATGTGTTTAAAAAATTGAAAAGAAAAAATAATTTACGAATTCACAGTCCGAAGTGCTGTCTGTGTTTGCCCCAATGATTTTCCAGGTTAAATCGCGTGAAATACGGCTTTCCGCAGGTCTCTCGAGCAATGCAATTATCGATAGGGTGGTCCGTGCCATTCGTTTGGTTCCCTATCGGCTGCGCGATTCAGAAGGATGCAATCAATGTAGCGTAGCGTAGCGCGGCGGCACTTCGATTTAATTCATGAATAATTCCACGGCGAAGATCGAGTAGCATTGTTCTCCGTGTATCCACGGTGTTCTTTGATTATACATACTCATTGAACACTGCCTGCATCTGAATCGCGACACGCTTCGACAAATCCGAGGTTAATAATCGCGCTAAAGATCACGATAATAATATATAGCTCAACGTTTGTCTAGCAGTGGGTGCATAAATTGTACCCAGTTGCATATAACAACGCAACCAGATACCCGTGTAATAATCTCCTATAATGATTGCTAATAAAGAACGGAAAAAAAAATTTATATTTCAAAATCAATAACCTGCCAACATATAGATATACATGAGAATAGCAATGAGCCATTGGCCTCGTACAAAACACTATAATTACAGCAGCGCACGATGATCAAAGGTCATTATCGTTGATGAAGATCCCATCTGGACTAAGAAATCCAATACGGCTTCGGCATCGTTCTCCATCGTATATACTATAGCATAGAAGTTCTATAGGATAATCGTTAAAGCTACTTAGACTTTAAAGTACACGTGATAATTCGATGATGGCCCCATCTGTCGGCCAAATAATTCATTGGCATTATAAACGCACGGTCGTGTACTTACGTATTCTATTGATAAATATTGATAGTACCCAAGAGAATAATACATTCGTGAAAGGACCTATTCGTGTGTGTGAATACTAGATGTAATTGATAAATCTACTCGTGGAGATAGTGCCGCCCAATAATTGGATCACTGAAGTCAATTACATGCAGATTGTCTATCTATCATCAATTGTTCTATGCTCGAGTAACAGATCATATGTATATACATATATATATAATGAATGCATGTTTAATATGTTACAGAGGGAGGCAAGCCAGCGAGATGTGGAACGAGAACGGCGACAACGAATGGAGGCCGAAGCGCGAGTACTCGAGGCCACGGCCGAGGCTGAACGAGCGCGAACAAGGGTCCATCATCTACAGAAAGAATTGGCCAGGTAACGCCATCCTAGTGACTTTACGACTATTTTGTAATAACGTGGAAAAAGTAATTGGGTCCTTACAGTATTTGTGTGTGTGTGTATATGTATATGTAATTGTGTTTATTAAATATCTAATAGAGTGTTCGTGTTAATATTTCGTATGCGTTAATAGAAAACTCATGTAGCTTATTGGTCGATGGCAAATTCAATATTTCACGTATAAAACCGCAGCCATCGCTTATTTCGTCGTCGAACCGCAGAGGCATACTTTACTCTCGACCGATAAAACTTTTCCGTAACGCATAAATAACGAGAGCGTATTTCCGGCGCAATAACCGCTAGATCCCATGATAAATCGAGGATATTGGCTGAAATCCAGTATCATTATTGCACCGTGCGCGAATTCTGTTCTCAGTTATTATATATCCCGTCGCTTGAAAGCGAACCTTTACCGCCATTGCGCCACTGTCGTACGGTTTATAGATACTCGACATTGTCAGTATTAAAGGAGATAGAGTCGACCGAACCTAACCTACACCGAGTTTTTACTCATTCACCTTCATTCTTTATTCAGGAAAATCTGTATTCTCTTCCCGAGGGGAAAAAAAATAATATTAACCAACGTTAAGTCCTTCAGGGTTATATCACTGTCACGTATTTTTGTCCTCTCGTGCTTTAAATACGGTTTAATCAAAGTGACGCGAACGATTAAAAAATTCTCAATCAAATATACCAACGTCCGTCATCTGCAGGCGTCGTCGAAACTTCGCATGGCTGGTGTTGTACATACATACTACGAGCATTTAGGTATTTTCGAATTAAGGCGCCTGAAGGTAAAGTCGTATCGTGACACATGACGCAAGTGGCTACGAAAGACGAGTCTAGCTGGTAAGTGGCTGTTACGTTTAAAAGGTTCGCAGGACGATGTACCCTTAAAGCCCTTGTGGCATCGATCCGACTCCTCCGCCTCCTACCAGCATCAAGTCAAACACACAACGACGCGTCGCACACGCGACAGTGTCCCCACTACTCGTCGCGCGGTACCTATCTGAACCGAGCTGAGAGTTTACCACGGAGTAATAGCAAGAGAGGGCGCAGATAGGCTACCGTTTCACGCTTCTAAATTCTCGCTTCACCGCCAGAGCGACATCGACGAGATGCCAAGTGTCAGTAGGAAATTTTTTCATAAAACTTTTTGACTTTTTAGCTCTCTCTCGACCAGGAATGCTTTGAATTTCCGTAAGGACTTATAAAAGAGCTCGTTGTACGACGTACTGGATTTCATTTCTGTTTAAAGATCTCTCACGAAGTCGGACACAAACAGAGAAACGATTGAAATTTTATAACCTCGAAGAGCGCCTCCGTCTTCCTTTGTTACCTTTACGAGAAAAGGTACCTCGAAACTTTCTATTACGTATAGGAATTATGATAGGAATAAATTTATCTTTTTCTCTTGAAATTCTCTTAGATGTCTCCTTTGATCGTCTCACTGATTTTATATTATTGTTTTTCATAAGAAAAGACGGTCGACGAACTTTATGCTCATTTAGATTTCAGGTTAATGACCTTACTGAACGTAAATGCGAACCACTGACAATGAGCATGAGACCGATGGTAACTAGGAAGCACTCAAGCAGCAATCATTAGAACTAAAACGGATAAACGAGACGGGAAACCGTAGTTAAAGCTCGCTTCCTTATAGGGACGCACAGACTTCCTTTCATACGGCGAACCTTAAGCTCCGTATTGGCGATTAAAGTTCCATGATAGACGTCTCTGATAGCGGACATTTAATAGGATGATGGATTGCCATAACTCATCCCATAGGAGTTTCGTCCGAGAGCGTCGATAGTCCATGGCAAAAGTCAAGAGCTAATAGAACCCCTCGGCTGTTAGTATGTGGGCTGCGCGCGCACGTCGACGAGTTTTATCGTCACTTGTAAACGAATTAAATATCTATCCCGCGGAGTTTCAGCGACCAGACAAATTATCTCATTACGTATAGAGAATGAGATAAAAAGAAACAATGGAAAAAAAATAAATAAAAGTCTCAAACGAGAATCGTCATTTTTCTCCTACACTCGGCAATCAGCAGCAGCGAAAGCTACATTTTCTTTCGCTCAAGATCCTTTCCGTGGTACCGTGTGGCATTCGTATATCATAAAGGTAGCGTTTCCCACAGAGATTGCTATCTCGTAATAACGTTGTATCCACGAAAATTGTACTATCGATTGGGATCGCATAATTACCCATAATTCCTCGACAATCGCACACCTTTTCTAGTTTCACTCTATATATATACACGGTTTATGAATAACAGACTAAATTCACTGTTGTTCATATGTAACAACGTACTGACTCGTCCCATGTTCGCAGTCGAATTTTCTTCACAATAAAAAAAAATCCGCTTACAAACGAACGTCTCTGACCGACCGAGTACGATTTTATTCTTGCACAACGCACATATCCGAGAACGTTATTGTATCGTCGCATAGAATCTTTTATAGTCGCATTTCTGTGCAATTGAAATTAGGCCTTTTTCTAATGGATTGTACAAATTCATTCGTGACATTACGATTAAATCGTACCGTGTCACGTGCGCGTATATTTGCGCTAAAAGACTACACGCATTTAAAAAACCTTATTTTTTGTATTTCATCTATTTATACTACGTAGCGATAGTGCGACAGAGTGTACGGCTTAGTATGTTTAAGCACGCATATCATTGTTCCAAGCCACGCGAGCAAGAAAAAGTATGGCTCAAATGACAGGTGGAGTGAAGGAAAAAAAAATTGCAAATATTTTTACAGCATTCTTTCGCCTTGCAATGACGGCCTGAAGGGTACAGTCACGTGACAAAATTTCGAAAAGAAATTTAATCAATTAACCCATACCTAAAATACGGATTTTCGAAGTCAATCGTCATTTTATACTTCGATCGTCAATTAATTTCCTAACAAGTCGTACCAACCGCTTGGCTCCAGTTTGAAATCCGAATAAGAACAATAAATCTGACCGAACATGACCGAACCTAACCTCACCCATAACGCTAGACTGCGATTGGACATAAAACGCAGAAAGTTCAATCAATCGTTCCGCATATCGAGTGGAAAGTCGATAACGGCAAAGCGTTAGGTTATATCACGACTGTACAAACCGGAAATGACAGTCTACAGACAGCAATAACATAGCAGCAAATCTATTCCTAGAATTCCCATCTCTCTTGTATTCTCACTGATACCTGAGATTCTGAGGACATTAATTTTTATTGCGCTCTCAAGTAAATTTATACGCAAGAACCTTTCATGAGGTAGAAGATCCTGCGTCGTTTTTACGTTGAAAAATATAATATTGAAACTTTACGAATTTTTCTTTGGTTCCTTGCCAAAATCTATACACACCGTTTTATCATCCCTAAACTCGTGGGTACAACACGTGTATTATCCGCCTTGGGTATTTTCATGAAAGCGCACGAATTCGTGTTGTCGCCGTTTCCTGGAATCGTATCGGCCCACGTGCTTTAATGCTCGTGTCATGCTTGGGTTTCTGTACATGCGACAAAGTCCGTACGGTTCTCTCGTATTCCGGCATGTATAATGCTTGTTCGACGTGTAACGTAACATGATGCATGACAACGCGCCGGATATACCACTGCGAGTTTTCCTGCAGCGAATGAATAATCGTACAGCCCACGTAGGCAGGTACCTTGCATTCAACTCTACATTAGGTATACCGAGTGCATCTATTGATATTTATCCTTAGTGCCTATGGATAAACGTTTGTGTACTATGTGCATGCTAGTCTTGTAAAAAAGAAAATATAATATAATATATATGTAGGTACCTAAGATTTTGAGCATAGCTCTTTATCATTGAAAACTTCTGGCCTAGTCTTACCGTTAGATTGACTGTATATGTAGGTACCCATGTGTATAATTGGGATGTTTAAAATGAGAGGGCTGTATTAAGCTGTTAGTGAAATTAATGAGATAGAAAAGCTGCACGAAGACTCATTGAGATTAGGACGTTTTACAGGTGAAAATTACCAAATTCTAGGAGCTTTGATATATCTAAATGGATGAGTATGTGATATATGGATGGGTGGAGCTACATTATAGCTACATTAAGGGGACCAAATGGTGGCTCGATTACTATATTTATAGTGATTATTAGCTGTAACTATTTTTGATTCTTGATTGGACGCATTAAGATAATGTTTATCATTTTAATAGAATAAAATTGTATGAATTTTGATTGTAACGATCAGATTGGAATTATGTGAAATTTTAATATAATTTACCTGCGGTGTAACTCGTGACGGATAACGCGTCACGTGATAACACAATGGCATATGTGCACGTGTGCTGTTCTAGAATTCATAGGACATGTTTTACAGTGGGATAACATATAGATAATTATTTGATCGATGACTGCCTCCTATGTATTAGATAAAAAATTTTGATTTTCTGAGGACTAGGGCTTAGGTTTGAGTGAAAGTAAAATTCTCGGGAAATAAAGAACAATCGGTGAAACACGCAATGGGATGAATTCGTTCCTTTGGAAATATACGAGAGAGGGTATATTTATCGTTGTATACCGGTAGAAAGGATAGATACGGTATGTGCCCCCAAGAAACAGAAGCCACCCTGTATAGGTATTTACTTGGGTGGAATGAAAGTAAGGGAGAGAAAGCATTTCACTCAGGAGGCTGCTATGGCTCCTGGTATTTCGGATAAGTTATATTTATTTCCGGCCCCGGGTAATTGCCTTGCCTCTCCCCTCCATCAGCCCACTAACCTATTTCGGAACTCATCAGCTGATGATAAAGCCGCATTTTTTTCCTCTCCTTCTTCAACCGAGAAACTCGAGATGGGCGCGATTGTCTCGTAAGCTAGTGAATTTATTTCCAGGCAGGACTCTGCAAACGTTCCTTCGCCACGAATTTCGACCCCCCTAACCTCTAACGTTACCTCTACGTAGTTCCTAATCTAGCCGCATTATGATACCACTCCACGGGAACAGATTGGTCTCTGATAAAGTTGATGGTACAAAAAACGCAAGCGTTTCACTATTTGATCCCGGAGATAGTTTTTTTTGTTAAAAGAAATTTTTGTTTTTCCCTTTCGCATAACGGGAGACAAATGTAGGACACGTGGAACGGAAAAAAATGAGGATAATGGAAAACGAGAAGAATGACCGTTATCGTACGAAATTTTATTTCCGACATTCCGAATCTCTTTGTCATATGTTTTATGTCGATGCTTTGTATTTATATTCGATTTTCATCGTGGACCGTATTACTTATTACCCAATACCGATATTTCATTGAATGACGAAGCCTGATCAATTTATTTTCTTTCTGCACGTTTTACGAGAGCAGTCTATTTACGCCGTAACAGTGGCGGCCATTGCATCGTATTAACCAAATACGGTATCGTTTATTACGGGGTTTATGAGACAGCGGCCAAGTAGAGAGGGTCTCACGGTTTATTGCTATTGTACTGTACTGTCCCACGTATAGAGTATAGATATATGGATATATGTCCGTTAAAAGCTTATCGATTTCAGCTACATGCATCGAGACGGCTTTAACCTTCAATTTAACTGTTACGTCATTACGATCCTAACCCATAAAACGTAAATATATTGTAGGAGAAAAGTAGTTGTTTACCTGTTAAGAATTTAGCGAGTATTGTAAAAAATATGTGGAGTAGCATACCTGTGAATGGATTTACGATTTTCCTTTGTGAAACGTTATTTGAACTTATACGAAAATCCGTTAGTCCATCTTCCGCTTCCTGTTTACGCTTTACGCACCCTCGTCCTTGATACTGTCTTCGGAATGATTTGTTTTTCTCAGCGAGTAGGACACTCTGGCGCCGTGGTGCACCCATTTACAGGGATACTGGGTCGTAGACGCTGTCTTGTCTGTAAACGGGACTATATTGTTGTCTATGTTGCACTTTATCTATCGACGATATTTCGTGGACTGGAGGACACGAAGAGAAGGAAAATTTACTCTCAATCCTTATAATATTACACCGCGTGGAATGAAATAGCGTCTTTGAATGCAAATGCGAGAAGTTCGTTTACTGCATTATGAAGCAAACTGACTAACCGATTTCGTGGCGCGCTCTGTGAGCGGAAAAAGGAAACAGCAAAGCAATATGAAGTCACGTGGTTAACGCGTATCTCCAAAGGAAGAAATTCGTTTGACTGTGGCTTACTTTCCCGTGTGTAATTACAAAAATGGACGTCTACCCTTCATTCAAAGAAGCGTAGCTGCCGCTTGGGTAAGAGTGTATGTATAAAGAGGAAAGACTCGGAAAGTCATGCCTTTTTACACCGTGCGAAAACAGTCCCTGAAAATAGCAGGGTTGGCTTCCTCGTAAACATCTGCTTCTGTTTGAACTTATGATTATGTACCCCTCTTGTCTCTCTCTCTGTTCCCTCTTGCCATCTTTCTCAGTCTACTATGAGAGACCCTCCATGGCCTTTTAACATCCCCTTTCGTAATAATTTCAAAGAAATCATTCCTGCAGCCTGGAATCTTGTTCTATGCATACCTTCTACTGTACGGTACTTAAGACCAAAAACTAAGGAAGGATAAAAACCTCGCCGTCCTTACCAACGTGGTTCATCGTTGGGAAAATTTCTCGAGAAAGATCAAGCGTCTCTATGGTGTTTTAATGTTCTATGGTGGAGATGGAAAAAGAGTATGAACGTGGCCCACCCAGTTTCTATTATTTCCACGACAAAGGAACCTTCAGCTCGTCGACGAACCTACGGACAGAATGAAAAGCGCGAAAACTATGGCCGTGACTCGCTGACATTTCTATGCTGTATAACCTACTAACTGCACGGACTCCGTGGAATTCTTTGAATAACAATAAGCGGACAGAAAGGGATATGACGTATTATGGTTTCGGTCGCTGAAAAGGTTTTTTTAACGTGCTAATGTCTGTATAATCAAGTTAAGAATGAAAAACGTCAATAAAGAATTGCCGTTTGTACAAAGTACAAAATAGTCACTTTTGAAAATCATATATACCTAAGGAATAGGAATGCCGAGAATTAAACGACTATTTACACAAATTGTACATGAGGATATATATAATGAAATATACAGGTAGACATAGGGATTTTGCGACTCTGAGAAATAATTACTTTAATATGATTTTTTTCATTATGTTTCAGGATGGAGGAGTCCTCGCGGGGTCTGCTGCAGCACAAACAAAGGGCGGAGCAGTTGAAGCAGGAAAAAGCTGCGCTCACCCTTTCCTACGAGGTGACTATATTTTTTATCCCCGTGGATTATCGAAACAATCCGTTTGATTTGTCTGACGTGCAAAACCCACCGCGGAATTCGTATCTACACACGCGTTATAACCACCGCAATTGACGAACGTAGAGACAAAGCGGATTTTCGCGAATGAAATAAAATACAGCGAGGTCTCTTTGACAGCCGATATCGCGACAGATACAATTTACCGGTTCGGTAAACAGAAAAATAGAAACCACTAACTTGATACCCCTCCACCCCCCACTCCATTACCCGTACAGTATCAAATACCACGTGTCCACCCGGCGCTTCGTTTTGCACCAATTAACGAAATTTTCAAAAAGTAAACTGTCACAACCGAAAAAGAAAATTTGCCCCGATTCGATCATAAAAAACAGTTTTTACGAATTTGATTTTAAAGAAAATCCTCCTGTCACTAGGCATCAAAGAAAAATTCCTAGTTCCACTGTTCCGATAAAATATTTGATTTTTCATCCAATCTCTTGCATAACAATTTTACACGCGCACAGACCTTATCATATTCTCGTACTTAATACGACGGGGGTGGCGCTCAGCGGTAACATCGTTATGGCTGACATCACGCATGAGGTGACAAACGGGTCTTATCTCATTCACGGGCTGTTTAGCTTGCAAGGAATGATAACTGCTTTTTGGAAATAGCAGCAGTGTTATATCTAATCTAGTATACGTATAGTACATACAAGTCCCATTTATATATGTATATATACATATATATATTATAATTAAAACAACGCATACGCTATTACTGAATATATTTGAAAGTGACGTTCATGATACGATAGAAAAAAAATCATCTAAAAATCTTTATTGGAAAAATATGACATTAGGAACTTTTTACTTTTACGTTAATTGCAATGAAATTCGTTACCATCTAGGTGGGACCCTTATCGAAACGTTTGAAAAGATAAAATGTTTTGACCGTGACAGCAACACCAATTTATGGCAGACGCGTGTTTTACCTACAATACGTATGTATATATGTATATTCGCCGTTTCAGGAAGTACTTCCATACATTCGATTCCACGCACGTATTCACCAGATTTTGAATATTTGGCGAAACCAGAAAACGCTTCTCGTATATCAACGCGCGAACCCTATCGGAAATATTCTCCTTGCCATTTTCCCTTTCGCGATATTTCACTGTTAACGAAGCCCTTGCTCTGTTAGGTAAATAGGAAAAATAATGTACGATACACTTTAGCGGTTAAGTGACTAATAATGATAATGTTAGCCATAAAGAATCTGCGCTTAGAATAATAATAATAACAGTATAACCCAAGAACAAGTTAATCTGGCATCTTTCTTCGATTTAGAGTAGTAGGTGGTGAGGGAGGTAAAATTTATGTGAAAAAAGTGAAATTCGTGGAAACGATTTCACAAAAATGGCCGGAAACATTCCGTTAATAATACGTTGAATTCTTTTTTGTATTTTTCTTATTCCTTTCCTCTCTCTCTCTCTCTCTCTCTCTCTCTCTCTCTCTCTCTCTCTCTCTCTCTCTCTCTCTCTCTCTCTCTCTCTCTCTTCACCATCTCGCCGGCACCCCGTACTTTCTTCACCCTACACCATTTCACCCTTAGGACGAAGTTTACATTCTTCCTTCATAGTCTACGGAATGTCGTGGTCTCCCCTAGTTCACGGGGGTAGACATTAGCAGGAACGGCTGGGTTGGTACGACCGTTATAAATCAGACACACGCACCCCCTATTAGCACCCCTGTCTCTGACAGGTCTGCAACCCTAATTTAACGTCAAAGCGCCTTGCTACTAATAATGCTGAGGCGCGTTATTAACTCGAACTCAGCGCATCGAGTCCCAGTGCAAGTGCAACAAATGCATTTGATTGTTTGGCTGTCAGTGAGACCTGTCAGAAATTCTTATTGATTTCGTTGTTTATTTTGATAATAGAAAAAGAAGAAAAATTCATGGACCGAGAATGAAAATAATGGAGCTTGGAATTGTACTCGTGTAACGAATGATGCAAATTTTTGAGTTTCTATTTTGGCATTTACTATGTTAAGTATACAGTCGCTTATGTTTGCAATTCCATGCACAATGTTTTCTGATCGTAGCTAACAGGCTCTAAGGAATTCTCAAAAGTGTTGGATCAAAATTTGAAAGAAGAAAAATGATGAAACCAAGAATTATAATTTTTGAAAATTATCAAGCCGTCAGTTGTGCTCACGTAACTTATGAATAGACTGAGACAGGATAGGCTTGATGAAAATAAAAAAAATGTTATTATGCTATTACTGTATAGTCGTTATGCTTGCAATTCCATATGTGGCGACTTCTGATCGTAACTCAGATTGGCTATGAGGAATTGTCAAAAATTTTGAATCGTAATTCTCGCGGTAGGCAACTAGCGTGGATCTACGAGCTAAAGGGGAACAATGTGTAGTGGGCGAGCGAGATAAATTGTGGCTTTATGCTTTCCGGTTAGACCGATGAATCTTTTGTGATATACTAGTCTTGCATATGAATATACAAATACGATTGGTCTATAGTCTATTAAAGCTAAATGAGCTTGAAAATTAGAACCGAATAGAGTATAGGAGTTTAAAGTAAAATTTTTTATTTACTAAGGTTGATGCGTTTGCTGTCCGGTTTATTATTATATTTGTATAACATTTAAATATTTACTCATAGCCACGTTTTGAAATCAATTTGTACCTTTTTTTCTTATTAGGCTCGAGTGCACCAGTACCAGGCGCAAATTACGAAGCTGCAGCTGGAAGGCGAGTCGATGCGCGGCCAGCTGCGAGGATTGGAAGCTGCATGTGCTGGAGAAGTACACGCAGCCCTTGTCGCTCGATTGGCAGTCCTGGAGACGGAACACGCGGCTCTCGCCCGCGACGCCGACGCTCAGCGTCGACAGTACGAACGGTGTTTGGACGACGTCGCCAACCAGGTGGTCCGCGCCCTCCTATCCCAAAAGGTTCATCGACATGCTCACACTAATGTCCTCCTTTTTTTAACCACTTTCCATCACGCTACTTAACTGTGGGAATACCGGCTGTTTCAAATTATTTTCTTTCCTTATATCGTTGACTTGAAATATTCCGAATTGGTGTCTTGACGTTTATGCTTTATTGCTAAACATGATGAGGAACGAAAATTTTTAGTTTGACTGTTTAAAAGATGATATTGATAATTGGATTATTTTTTGTTAAAGTTTATTTATGTAATGATGCCTCTGATTAAGAATGGGTACTAGTCGTGCCTTCGGACACATTTATTTAATTATATTTTAGGGTTTGGATGACTTAAGTAATTTTAAGCAGAAGCAATTTTATTAATCAGATGTGATTATGGGGTATAAGTGTAGATTGTCTGGATTTAAAGGAGACTGTCTGAAGTAACATAATTCTGTCTTGATAGTATTAGCATCCTGCTTTGAACGTGGGACATTACGACAAGGCTTATTAATTTGATGAAGTAGGTTTGAATGAATTTTAATAATCATTGAATTAAGCCAAGGTATCCGTTCTTATTAACAAATCCTGAATGTTGGGCCTATACACTCCTTGTAAATTTAGTATCAATTTGTTGTTGTTAAACTTTATTTGAAATGCAATCTTCTTTGTTAGGGTCTCAGGGAAGAAATTGGTGCTCTTCAGAGGCGCATTCGTGAACTGGAAGCACAAAATCGAGCTTTGTCGGGCTTGTTAGCTCAGGCTACTAGTCCCGGAAGTCCTACTGATCTAATACAAGGAATCCTTGAAGCTGGACCCGCCGCCTTGGTTGCTGCACTCAGTTTGGACCCTTCCTGGGTACCACTTTCCAGACCACGTTCGCTCAATCTTCAAATACCTGTAATGGCCACTACAAAGTGTCGTCGTAACAGACCCTTAGGTATGTTTATCGCTATTAAGAAAAAAAGGAACGTACGTTATTATAACCGTAACCATAACACAAACTATTATACGCTTGATAAAATCTATTCAATACCATAATGTATAAGATTATTAGGCTGTCTGATAAAAAAATCTTTTCCCTTCACTTATCATATACTGTTAACATGATTATTTCTATTGTATACTTCTTGCTATTGAGGAATACAAACTATCAGACTGGAATGAGCTTTAAGAAAAGCAGCTTTTCTCAATCCGCCTTTGAATGATTTTAGGTCAGAAGCCTTCAGAGGAGGAGGGTAGCGAGAGTCCCGAGAGTGGTAATCGGGATGAAGGGTACTCGACAATGTCAAGCGACGTACAAGGCGAGGGTGCTCGACAAGGTGAGCCGCCACGAGGACTTGAAGATCTGAAGGAGGCAACAGACGAAACGGAAGCCGATATTTCCCCAGATGCAAGATTGGTCGCGCTTGATACCGCCGATCCTGACGTTCTTTTCTTCCCATTGAATCTGACTGTTGGGATCAATCCAAGACACAGCTATCCACCAACCAAAGATCTCCTTCCATATCAGCACGTGATGCGCAGCTTCTCTGACAGTCATCTTTGCCTCAAACTTACAACCACAGCTAACGGGACGCCTTACAATATTGCCAGCCCAACTGGATCATCTTCTCTATTATTAGTTGATGAGGAAGGTTGGGATGCTGAATATGTTCAACAATGGCTAAGGTTTGTTATGCAGTTATTATTAGAATTAAACATTGATCCTTATAAGTTATATAATTTCTTTATCAGTACAATAGTTTACGTGTATAATAAGTTCTAAAATTTTAATTGACTTGACAATTTAATATATTATTAATATTTTAGGCTAGACGATACTAGAAGTGCTCAGCAACATCGAGACCTACTCGAATTGGAATATGACAGAGCGGAACTCGAAGATTGGAGCTTTTCCTTGTCGACGGAGGACCTAGTGCAAAATGATCACTCCACATGGAAGGAACCACCTACAACTCCTGCACTTCCTGCTATCAAAGAACATAATCCTCTTGAACTGGAAGAAGATGCTAATGAATGTCTGTGGAACGGTGCAAGTTACCTAGCAGACAGGACTGGTGGTGAACTGGTAAATTTCTTCATTATTTATTTAGATGACTTAAATAAATTATATATATATATATATACTGTTTTTGGGAGAACATTATCAAGTATCACTGTGCTATTGATAAAGTTAATCAGGAAAATTTTTCAAACCTGTATAAATATGACGTCTTTTTTCTCACTATTGAGGTTGCTCTTCTTATGGATGCGAGAACAGCGGGGCCGTGGCCCTATGCCTCTAGTCCTGGTGCTTCTTGGAGCAGCGAGGAAGGCGCTTTGGAAAATTCAAGTAAAAGGTCCTCCGCCGCCCTTTCAGGATGCAGCGACGATCCTGATTCACCCTCCGTAGGCACGGATTTTACCCGTGACTTTTACCGACTCGTCAAATTTGAAAGCACGAAAAGTTTAGCGAGCACCTCCTCGAGGGGCGGAAAACCATCGGGAGATAGAGAACAAGCACTGCAAAGTGTCTTATCATTTATCGCCGAGCAGCAAATGTATCTCGCTGAATTACCAAACAATTCTCCGGATCACATTGCGGAACCTCTTTCTACCGAAGGTTCGTATTAATTCTTTATCAACAGCGCTTTTGAATTTCAAACAAAACAACTATATATCTCCTACCGAATGAAAAACTATAAAAAAAAAGGAATCGAATGGTTCATTTATCAATAGAGAAATCAGTTTTCGAGTGTACAGAGTGAGAATTGCACTTGAACTTTTTACTGCGCTATAAAGCCGAGTGGACATTGATAAAACTGTAAAAATAAATATTCAGTGAGCATCGCACAAAAAGTATAGAATGTTTCATAGGTATCGTATAACATAAAAATTTGATGACCCTATATAAAAAATATTGATAGCGTGACAGATAAATATTTCGAATTTTTTGCACAGATTATTCAAAATCCGTTGAATGCATTTAGTTCTAGAGGCAAGCGGGAATAAGAATGAACATCCAATGGAGATACTTAACACTGAGACTGGGGAGAACATAAACATTCAGGATCAGGAACATATGGAAAATGTCCGACCACTTAATTCCAACGAGGAAATACTCGATCAAATTTCTGTTCCGCCATTGGCGCCGGAAGAGCGACTAGTAAGTGCAGTTATATGCAACGAGGGTGTCTCTTACACAACTGTTGCACCTTCGGAATTAGGAGCGGTACCTGAAGAAGACGAGGAAGCGGCAACATCTTCGACACCCAGTACAGTCGTAAGCATATAATTCAATATTTGAAATAAACTGATAAAGGCATTGATAATAGATCAGATAATAATAGTAAATCATATCATGAACGATAGCGTTGATAGTAAGTTTCATATATTTTTTGCGTTTTTCACGATTTATCGAATTTCTAGGTAAGTCCCGCAAGGGCGCCATTACTGATCGAGGGACGCGATCGATCATTGAGCTTCCATGAACGTGCAACTTCCAAAGACGTCATTGACGAACTTAATCGAATGATTAGAAAAGGTGAAGACAATCCCGTCGCTCAAGATACTCATATGGTGCTCGAGAAACTTGATCTTGCTTGTTGCTGTCCAACTGGTTGGGTTCACGTTGAACGCGATATCGACTTTACCGATCCAAAGGTAAAATTCATTTACTTTATGACACATATGAATACTTACTATTATTATTATCCACTAAATATTTTTTTTCTTTTATGTATTCAGGCAAGAGCCAACCTTCTAGATGTAATGCTAGCAAGTAGCGAAAGTTCCTCAGCAACTTCTAGCAGCGGTTCCGCAGGCAGTGATTCTGGTGATGAACCACCGGATTATCGGCGTTTGCACAGGTTGCATCGTTACCGTCGTCAAAAGAAAGGTAGTTATCTTTTACACAGTATAACTAGTGTATCGCAGCAGACTATTTCTATTTTCTCGAAAGTAAGGGATTTACCATCGCGCTCTTTCACTTTTTAATACACAAACTTTGCTCTTCACGGCTTACGTTTAGTCTGTTAAATCGCTACAGTAAACATACCTACCATATTTACAGAATCTGCCTTACTAAAGGTTTTGCTAACCACTAGAGCTTTTCGTACGAACAAATATTAATAAACAGTAATCAATAATTATTCATTAAAATTGATTACGAGTAAACAATTATCAGATGCTTTTTCCAATTTATAGAAATTGTTATTGCGTCACGAAAAACCCTAATGAGCATTCGCTTCTTTCTAACTATGCTTTTTATCTTAATTTACTAATTATCACATCAGTCAACCGTATATTCCTTTTCATAATAACGTTACATTTTCTCACCTTTCAATCATTCACACAACCACTGCGTATTATCTGGATCCGCACCTTATAGCGTTATTATAAAGATATCTGCTAGTTGCCTTCGCTGTATATAGCTTCCTTCATATTTTCTGTTCAGATGGTAGCTCCTACGCGGTGTGCTTTGATTGTCACAAGAAAAGCTACGTAGTTCGGCTTAGTGACGATCAGTTTTTATAAAAAAAAGAAAAAGAAAAAACCGACGCGCCAATGAGAACGGACAATCTTTGAGCTTAGTTTAACAAATTGTAAATGACTTTCTCGCACATAATTACTAACCGAAAATTAATCGTGGATGAATAACGGGAAATTAATTGAACCTCATTACACTGTCTTGGCATTTATAAAATTTCAAAGCGCAACGTTTCTGTCCGAATTCCATGAGCTGTTTAAAGATCGTTGAAAAGGATCACGCGCGCGATATTTCCAGACACGAAAGTTATGCGACAAAAAATTAAAAATATACACAGAAAACAACTATCCCGTTCGATTTGGACGATCGGTAAAAATTGTGGAAGATACTTGAGTTTGGAGAGGTAGAGTGCTAAGCCGAGCTACTCTGTGTCTGCTAGAGCCGGTATAGGAGAGAGAGCAAGTGAGGTCTGAGGCATGTTGACCTGCTGCTTGGTTTCCCAGCCTCGGCAGCGCAGGCCCATCGGGTTCTACGATTGCCATCTTCTTGGGGAGCTTCGACTCGGCCGTCCATCATCGGCAGGGACGATTTCTTCGTTCGTTATGGAGACAAGGAGCGAGAGGCCGTAGCTTCCTTTGATTTCCTTGACGAGATCACACTTTCTTCGTCCATTACGCCATCCTCTGCTGAGTCCGAGGAGTTAATTGCAAGTTTTATCGACCTTGATGACATCCCCACGTCGAATGCCAACAGGAACCTCATGAAAATCTCACCACTCTAGACGAACGACGATGACCTCACTGGATAATACTGATAGTATTTAAATGATGTGGCGGTCTGATAACTCTTTATGCGATTCGAGCAGGATCATCCTCGCTGAATTCTGCTGGTGCGGAAAATCGTTCAGAGTATTATTTTATGTACTGATTGTATATATAATATACATATATATATATATATATATATATATATATGAGGACGATGTGGTGGGATTTTTGACAGGGACGCGAAAAATTTTAGAATAAGAACTTCAGCCTGGGGATTGGCGTTCGACCACTTTTATTTAATGCTAATTGGATTTGTAAATTTGGTCTTTAAATTTTTTGGGTGATTATGACTTGTAGACTCTTTGATATTATCTGTCTGCGAAGTACTTATTTTTCTATTTTGATTGTACTATCAAGCTTGATTTACGCAACAATGATTCAGTTATTTTTATTTCATGTCAATCTTGTTATATCGCTTTCAATTGTCCCAACCCAATAGAATGTAAATATTGAAAAGTTTAAGCATTTCGTTTAGTCGTATATTCTGAAATGCTATTTTATAGGAATGAGGATGACTTTTTTTATATTTTTCCTCGTAAATTTGCAGTCTTAACGCGTTCAACTTTTGAATGTTTTTCATAAGTCGTAGCTAAATATTTTATCAAACGAAAGACTAATGAAAATACCTAATCGGAGTAAATTATATTAGTAGGACTGATAAGTATAATGAAAAAAATTGTCTCTAATGTTTACAATGTAAATTTTCACGACTATTATACAGTCATACGATCGTCGTCATCAGTATCCCCGTGAAAGTGAAAACAATAACTAAAAATGTGGTGC
This sequence comes from Trachelus troglodyta, assembly GCA_030142635.1. Lineage (NCBI taxonomy): Eukaryota > Metazoa > Arthropoda > Insecta > Hymenoptera > Cephidae > Trachelus > Trachelus troglodyta. The sequence continues at coordinate 148,475 of JARQTJ010000128.1, read as the reverse complement.
GTCAATGTAGACCACTCTATAATAAAAAGTGATCCTATGTACATTTACAGCACTATGCAGAGAGAAAATTGAAAAGAATTTTACGTTTATCAATGTATTACTTTAATCTCGTAAAAGCCTTGGACAAATGAACACCAAAAGTGTATAAAAGATACGCCGGCTAAATGGTCATAGAAGATACTTTGGTAAATAAAACGTAAGAAAATTCAATAGAATTCTATTCCCTTCAATGGAATTCTATTTCGATTTCTTTGCCATGGTAATATTGCATTGTATCACAATAACAACACAGTACTAATTATACGACATCCAACAATAGAGAACCCGACGAATACCCAAAAATGAGCTTAGAAAATCTAGATTAAGTCAACTCGTCGACTTTTATATAAATCAAGGCTGCTGTTCAGTTAGATTCATGTGTGCGCACCTGCACGGAACGATGATGTGAGAAGCCAAGAAATTTTTACAACCATTTTGCTCTCTTCTGTTTTTTAACTAATTTGATACATTATTAATTTACTGACCTGCCTTACACGACAAGTAAACCAGACCATCTGGATTTAAAATTCATTAAAATCTTGTCTTCAAGAATAACATCTAAATCCTGTCAAATCCTCATGACAGTCGCCCTTAAGTCTGCTTCATATTCCTACATTTTTCTTTGAATTAGAATATTCGTTACACTTAAACGCAGACGACTCGTCTTATACAAAGAATCAACAATTAGACGAATTAGTGTAAACGCAGAGGATGAGTGGTTGTAAAAATTGTCTTGCTTCTGAACTAATCGCCTCTGTGCACGTGCGCGCGCATAGAATGGCTGGAAAGCAGCTGTAAGAATCGTTATATTTTTCGTCCATCGTGTCAAGATCATGGATCGTCATTCAAGAGTTCCTAAGGAGAAGCTTTTTCTTCTTTTGTAGTAACAAAATTATGGAATTACGAATGGACGATAATAGACATGAATTATAAGCTTCTCTTCGTAGGGACTCGTAAACCTGTATATTTTGCTTCCAAAATTATGTATAATAATATCGAATTGCAATGGATGCGCGAGCTTGCGAATGCGAGAGGGAATAATAAAGAAAGCACAAGGGTGAACGAAAGTAAGAGTAGACATGTACTCGCTAGTAAGATTTATAAAGTGGTAAAGAATGGAAAACTATAGAGAAACGTTAGTTATGAGAATACGCACTGGACGCGTGGGGTATATGTCTGTATTACGTATTACGTTTCGACGAAAATCTTAGAATAATATCATTAGATGTAAAACGTTTGTTAATATAACGAGTCGATAGAATCAAAATATTTTACATGTATATTAGGGAATATTTTGAATATTCAAAATGATATTGTGTCAGCGAGGTAATGTCCCGTTACTGGTGCGCCTTGTTGTTGTTGCAACAATTAAACAACAATGCTAACCGCTATATGACGATTGTGACTGTCTTATTGGAAATAACGATCCAGCGAAACCGCTTCTCTCGTGAACACTGGGACGCAATTCAATCATGTAAATGATGCTTTCTTTTGTAAATGACCAAATGAATAATTTTTCTATTGTGTTATTAGAAAATAAAATATGGATCGTATCCATACATGGCATAAACATTTTGTGAACGTTGAGTGTCTCATGAACGTCGTACAAAGGACATACTATGGATATTGCGCTGTGTATGGATATATAACAAGAACCAACCGTATATCTTAACAATTCCTTGGATTGCGTATAAATTTAATTTAATAACTAAACAAAAAATGAATTTCATACAGTTAAATAATGAGATTCGTTTACTCTTTAATTGTATAAATTGATTTGCTGACTGCGGTAAACGCTACTGTCGTGCCGAGTAATGTTAGATTATTGACTAAATTTTCGAAGAGCGTTTTCAAATTCAATAACATTAAAAAAAATGATTTCCAATGTCTCGCTGCGTTCTTATAACCAACCGAATATTAAACGAACTTATTGTTCTAAACAAAAATCGTACCGATTAAATCGACTTGGGCATTGTACATAGTATGTATTATATTATGATGGATGTAAGTTATCCTCCCTTAAACTTAATAAACAATAACGACAATATATCAACGAAATTGCAAAGTTTCTTTATTTCCATCCCTAAATAATATACTTATTAATTATGATTCGGTCTCGTAGCATTAATGGCCCCTTATACTGTGCAGGTAGGTCAATGTCAGGAATAAGTTCAAAAAATATTTTTATTGAAATATGTAAAAATTCGTTGAATGAAAATATGACGTGCTTTGTACAAATGGGAAAGCACTTGTGTTTTCACATTTTTTAAATACAATGGTACATCACTTTACATAATTTTCACGTCGATCGATATTCGTTTACGTACAAACATTTAGATGTACATCACCTAGATGATAACGTTATAATAAATTATAATTTATTTGCAATTACGAAAAGTAATGTGTTTCTTCTTTTTGTCTCTGTTAATATTCATTCCAAAAGCGATTGACGCATTCGATACAATAATTATTAGACACGATATCCTCTTCTCTCATCGTTCTTAATCGAATTGGCTAAGCACAAGGCGAAAATAATACCGATAAGCTGAAAATAAATAAAAAATGATATTCAATGAAAAGAGTAACACATGTTAAACGAAAAAAAAAATTATTCTGCCAGGTTATTTAACCTCAATATGCTATCCATACAATTTTCAGCTATTATAGACTCACCTGAACGCCAGCAACACCAATGGCAAAACCACCAAGTAATTTTCCAGCGTGTGTAATGACGTCTTTCAGTGCTTGAACACATCCAGTTGGATAAATTTTATTATTACTGGTGCAATGCATGCCCTCAGGGTTACCACAACAGCTCCAGGGAACATTACCGGAGAAGTCAGAGGGTGAGTTAACACCGCAGCATTCCAACTGAGGGGAAGAAAGGAATGTGTGATTTAAAAATATGAATGACTTAATATAACAAGCAGGTATGTTAAAAAGTATCGGAAGATCGACAATTTAATTCATAATCAATTATTCGTTAGGACTTACACGAGTAGTACTACCCCGATGGTGCATTGACAATTAAAATTTCATTTTACCATATAAATATATACTTACAGTTGACTGAACGCTATCGATCGTGGCGGCACTCGAGTTATCGGAGTAGTATTTATCGAAAGTGTATTGGTAACTTTGTTTAATAGTCGATTCGTCTATGTTCTTCAGAGCTACAAAGGCGTAGATGCCGGTAGCCACTTGGATAATCAATATAGTCAAGAGGAAGATAGCAAACTGAAAGAAGCATATTTTATTAATCACTTTAAGAGTTCATGTAATGAGACGTTAAGATTTTGAAAATTTTCACAAAAATAAACTCACCGTTACGACCATGCAGTGACTCTCGCGAATTGCACCGCAACATCCAAAGAACGCTATTACAAATATTATGCTACCGATAACGATAAGCAGTATGGATGGAAGATTCACATTACTTGCCAAAGCGTCTGAGAATTCTGTCAGTTTTAAGTGTATTAAAACACCCACAATAAGAATGCCAAGGCCGCATAACTGAAAACAAAAATACTCCAATTATTTAAGGAAAACGCAACACAGTATTCTTACAAACCCAATTTTCCGTTAGGTCGTATCAACATTTTTTTCAATTTCCACAAAAATCATGTCTCGCATTTTCAAATAATACTGTACAAAACGCGCGGTTGCCGTTTTTTTTATTTTTCAAATATGCTTCCCCGGGATAAAATTCTAGTTTTCCTCATTTACGTTTAAGTCCCAACAACCACACTTGTACATTTAATCAAGCTAAGCTGTCTGACTCACTGATAAAATTCATAGTGATAAGCAACGCAGCCTATATTTGTCAACCACTTAAAAACTCCCAATATAATAGAACGGTTAAGCTATTATGTAAGTTGGTGATAAACGAGAATCGATTAGTCGAATGGAAAAAGTTATCTTTAATCCTTCAGAGACGATAGCTTCATGCCGCTAGTGACTACGTGAGTCGGCGCTTGCGCGGCGTTAAAACTTCATACTGAAACGTCAACAGTAAAAATAAAAGTATTGATATCACGAATAAATAAAATGGTAAAAATTTGAAATATGTTACAAATTTTTTTAGAGCACAGTATTTTATCCTTGTCCCACGTTCTAATGACTCGGCGTACCTGAAGAGTTAAATCATCTGACTTATGTTCAATTCAGTTACAATAATAGAGAGCAGTATGGATACAGGAAGAAGTACAGCTGTTATATAGCTGGGCAATCTAAACGTACCAGCTGGAGTTATATACGCGTTTCGCATGTATAATGTGAAAGTGTATGTGATTCATCGAATGATTTCTCATCATCAAGTTCTAATCAAGCTGACACATAAACGCGATTCCGTTCTGCTAAATATATCAGATAAATTATAACAATCTTTATGACTCCTAAAAGAATTTTCGGGTTGAATGAGTAATTTGGATATTACATGCATTCGCACTTTCGTCATTATAAAGAGCATTACGTGTTTTGTCATTTTGAATATATGTATATATATATATATATATACTATACAGATCTGTCAAGCTGACATGGTCATGTTAGCAGAACAACCTGAAATAAATTTAATAATACTTTGCTTATTAAATTTTATTTAAGTTGTTTCTACCATTTTTGCAATTAAAAACAGGGTAGGGACAGGTTACAACGATAATAGTACTGCAGATATAAACATCTTTGACTCAAATTATTCTCTAATTAAATGCTACCGAACGTGACGACCATTCGTGTTCCGAAACCACTTATCACTGCAGATATATCATCCATTGAGCCAGCCAAACCATTGTGCACCTCTGGTTCAAAGGGTCACATATGTAGAGTGGGGGTGGATTTTGAAACATGCAGGATCACCATTCACGTTCAGCAGCGTTTAATTTGAGAATTCGACCTTGTCATTGTTACAGGTCAAGAATAAAACCGTTCCTGAACAAATATGTAGTTGTAATCTGGTTCCACAGGAACACAATCTCCCGGATACCGGATAGACTTCCTCTCACGGTTATACGATAAAATAAATTGCACACAAATAACAAACTTAAAAACACGTAGGCTCTCTCGGGACTCAGTGGAATTTTCACTGGATAGTTATCATGATTTTTTCGCGACCAATTCATTGCGTCTTTCCATGAATAGACGTAATTATGCAAAAACGCCCAACTTCAGCTTCAATAGATGACCTCCTTCTGGCTTGTATCATTCACGAATTTGCAATATTTAAATGAATAGAACGTAACGTGAATAAAATTCCCTGATAAACGACTGCTTTGTTCTTATTTGTACAGGGTACAGTTTCAATCAAAAGTATATGTTCGTCGCGGACTAAACTTCCTTAATGTCTATTAAAAGTAAGACAAAAAAGTTTCATCGATATATTTTCAAAATGATACTTTTGAATGTAGATCAATTGATTTGCACTGTGTACGAGTAAGATGTATTTTTGTGCTTAAATATAACGAATTACGAACGTAAATACAAAATTAGCTCGTTCAAGAATTAAATCGATTGCTGATACGATAAATTGAGATAACATTTTGTATTAGTCAGAGTCTTATTGACGCATGTGGTTATGACGTATGCTCGTTATATGACAACTTCTGGGATTCCCGTTGTCATTTCTATATAAAAGGAAAGACGAGACTAGGATTACTTAGCAAGTGCAATACTTTCCAAGAAACCGTATTTACGTCGAAAAGTGCCAATTCCAACAAAAATATAGGAAATAAAAAAAATCAGAACGACGTTTCATTTAGGTACTCAGTTTTTCGTATACCTTTAGGCAGTATTTTATCCTGGTTATGAGAAGTGAATTATACAAATTTTATGCTCTTCAAATTTCGTACAACTTGACGTTTTCCACTTTCATACAGTCGCCGCTGACATTGACTATACCCCCCATTATTCTGTCAAGAGCTCGATTCTTGCGCGTGGCTAAGTATATCGATGAGTTTTGTCGGCCACTCCCAATCATGGTAGAATCAGACAAGGAATGTTCAGTTCATGGACAAATTTTCGACCACTTCAGCTTAGCCCGAAGATTCCGCTATTTTTCAGTGTTCTATGTTTATATCGTGATATGTGTCCCATCCCCTCATAACCTGATCCTGATCGTATGTGAAGTGTGTGCTGAGATTTGTATTGTGCATAATAAAGGCGACAATTTCAATAACAATGCCATCGTGTGCAGTGAGAAGTTGCAAAAATTAATTTCAATTAGAAATAATATTCGTTACGAAAGTTTTCAACAGTTAAAACTCTGCGCCTTGTTTCAAATTACGCGGCAGCAATGGCGGAATCTTCGGTAGCAGCTTATTGGTCCTTTGCGACGTAGATGCGTCAGAACATACTTTGTCTCATTCTATGCCATGCTTACAATGAGAAACTCTTCTGCACGGCTTGATATAATTCTCGTCCTGTTTCTGAGGTGGGGGAAGCTCCCAAGGTTAAAAAAAGGACGCATGTATACAGACTGCACACAACCACATCGCAACCGGCGACTGGATCTGTTTTATGTAGCTATGATGATATTCGCTATGTGCGTCGTTTGCTCATAGTTCACATATATAAACTTATTTTTGAGCCATACTACCAATTTCGTTAGACTTTTTCTTTGCACGTACATTGAAATACGAGTTTAGATACATGACCTTGTGGCGCACGTACACAGCGAATAATACTATAGGAATTCATGCAATTGCGACGTAATTGTTATATGGTGAAGTTAACTGGATAATTAAAATTAAATTCTACATATAATACTTTATACCTGACACGAGACTGTACCGAATCTCTCAATTGAAAAATCGTGCTTCCTAAAGTGTTAAGTGAAATAATTCACAAGATAGCTTGGAAACAACGATTGCCGAAAAATAAACCACAGCCGCAATTTCCCAACAGTAAATACTACTCTTAAAAAATATGATATACGATGTTTAATCAGACCAGTTTATTTTTATAGTGAAAATTCTAAGAAAACGTAGTAATTTTCTAAAATATATTAGAAATAGGTTATGTGATATGCCGTAGAAAAGAGACCCATAAGTCAAGTTATTGAGTTTAGAATAAACGGTGGAAATTTCGGATTAATCATAAACAGTTTTAAGGTTAAATCAGCAATTACGTTTTGTAGGACAAACCAAGTTATCGCATGAATACATTTAGATTCGTAATTTCCAAGAAGCAAGACTACATTAGGATATTCAAGGCGAGCAACTTGTATATCCTTGTAATACGTAATGTATCTACAAAAGTATCAAAAAGTCACAGGAATATATAACATATGTGTTCTGCACAGCACGTACGTATTATCTCTGACATCACTCACCGCAAATATAAAGTTAAATATGAAGAGGAGGTATTTGATGCATGTTATTCCGCAATTCATATTGATTAGATTCTGTCACTTCTTCCTTGTTGATAAAAATTTATACGATCGATCGATCTAAATTTATCTCAATATCACAAATGCGCAACAAATTAACTGTCAATGCGTCGTACGAGAATAACAGTTCACGCTCGGCGTTCCGATTTCAACTGATGCTTGTAGCGGCAGTGTTCTATTATATACGACCCCACCCACCTTATCTTCTGCAGTACGAAGAATTGAGATTCGTAAGTACAAAACGCGTTTATCCAACCTTTCTAAATATCTCGAATGATTTTATAAGTGATTTCAGTCTGAAGTATCACTTGAATGATGGCAGAGTCTTTATATCGATTCGTATAATCGCGATAAACTTTATTAAATTATTTTTATTATTGCATTTTATTGGGCAATATCTTTTTTCCATGATTCTTCTTTACTGTTATAGACGAATTCTTTTTTGTTTTCGCACTTTAATTTTTACTTGATCATTGTGCATTACTTTTGTATGTGGTACTTCTGTTGCGTAGCAAATGTTGATTGAACTAAACAGATCACATTTGGTATAATTCTCTTACTATTGTTTTTTATGAATTTATTATCTTACACATGGCCAGAATCATATTTATTTTTAGTTAGAATAATCGAAAAGTAACAACGTCATAGGCAGACATGTGTCAACAATTTGATACCGTTATACTGCCTTACACAGTATACCACTTTCAATTATAAATATTTTATGAAATATATTTCATTTGACGGTTGCCAACTGAAGATAATGAATTAAATAGAGATGAATGGACACCTCAAGGAGCGAAACTAGATGTTTGTCTTTTTTGTCAGGTTCCACTGCATAAAGGTGAATGTTTTACAGCATATCACACGCTTAAAAAATACTAAACGCTTTAATAAATACTGTTATAAAATATTATAAGAAATATAATTGATTAAATCAAGTTTTATTGTAGTTACAACGCTTTAAATCCATATATTCATGTTTATTTAATTCCCCTGAAAAATGCCCGGAAACTAGAAAGACAGAGCAGATTCAACCCGTCCGTTAAGTGTTAAGTTTCGACTTGGTTCTGTTTACTTGTTTACGACGCGTTTACGACGCGTGCGCGAGCCTCGTACAAGGTAATCAAGATAGGATATCTGTTATTAGTTACATGACCTTTGAACAACAAAAAATAAACTTTGTATGAAAAATAACGTCTCTAATTAACATTAATAAATGTATTGTTATCATCAAATCAAATGAAGAAGTCTTGATTGTCAATTACCAAAAGACAGTTTTACTTACACTACCATTACTTTATTATTGTATAGTCAGAATGTAAAGATTTTATTTTGCGAATATCAGGTAATCTTTATTGTTTAAAAGGGACGTCGAATTAAAAATAATTATGATTGCATTTAAAATATTAATACGCCTTTCGATTCTTATTGACAATTAATCAGGTACTCTTACTCATGAAAATTGTGAAATATGTGTGAGCATATGTTAATTTTGTTATAGTATAATTCATGATAACCATACCCCACCGGTTGACTCATGTATTCTGTTTTTTTTTGCGATTTCATTTACTGTGTTCAGTTTGTGGTTTTGGGGGTCTCTAGAATGGTATATCTTATCTGAGATAAATCCTAACTTCCCGTTGATAAGAGCCTACGTATACTAATGAACGGTCTTTAAACACAACCTGAGTCTGTATCCTAAAAAATATAATTCACGCTCTTCGATCTTAGTCTATGAGTCACTGGCTCTAAGAACGTATTTGTAATGATGAAATGTAATTTGTTAGTCACAACTTGGTACATCGATGCACTTGAACTTTGTTTTCTACTAATAAAAATTTGCTTGCAGAATTCCCTCTATACCGTCTATTATTAATTTGAAGATAACAGACACGAGTGAATAAATATTCCCTAAGCGGTTTATCATATATAATTAAAATTATGTCCACTTCTCGATGTTCAATAAACCAGTTCTAATACAATGCATGAGTATCAAATAAATGATACAATTTATGTATATTAAAACAAGTGTATTTGTATTTTAATTAAATTAGACACTTGCGCCGTTTTTAATGAAAATCTAACTCGCAATTGTATCATCATGTCGTTCCTTATATTATTATAATTTTACTCAATGTCACGTTCGGAATAATAATATTAAACTCTATAATGCAGTAAAATAGTTCACTTCTGCGAAGGAATATTTGGTAAAGCTTTATATTTTTTTGCAGACTTTGGTGGTGAAATAATTAAATGATCATTTGCTTCCAATTCCGTGATAGCTGCCTGTTTTGGTCGTGGAAGCGTTGACATTTCTCCTGCTCTTCTCATTCCTTTTTTCAAAGCTTTTGAGTAACACGTAGCCACAGCTACACAGGTAATCTATAAAAAAAAATATATAATTTAATTTATAGTACAATTAATTGAAGTGATTAAAACAAAATCTTAACCTGAAGCACAAAGGAACCAAGTGCGAGTAAAAATATATGTAGCAACAGGGAGCGTGTTCGATTCAGCACAGGATGAAGACAACCCCGAGCATACATTGTTGTACAAGCACCTTCTGTTGTATCTGGACTTGCTAGGTTACTGGTATCACAACAGGACCAAGGAATTGATTCCGTGATACGATAATCTGCAGGACCATCGATTCCACAACAGCGCAACTAAAATGATACAGCGATTATTATAATAAATAAAAAATAGCATTTGTATTAACCTTCTGCACAACGGGAATGTACATTTAATTAATTTAGAAAATAAATTTTACTTTGCCCGTACAAAATATCCTATTGTCAATGATTTTTGCCCAAAGCGAATGAATAGTTTTCCATTGAATTTAATTAATTTAGCACACGTTACCCTTGGCAATAAAACTATTGGCAATGGGAAATTTTCTTACGGAAGATGATGACGGAACTTTCATTTACGTCATTGAACGAGACATGGGAAATTTCGATAACAACGTTTTGAATGAAATGGTATCCAATATTATTATACCCACATGAAATGGGGTCTGATTAAGGATATATAGTCTTCATAATTTATTATCGAATATTATGATTCATCCGGGAATTAATCATTTGTGCCTATCTGATAATTTTATAAGATTATCTTACGACCAAAAATAATGTTCAATTGTATATTAATCAAATATCATTGCAGCATAGTCTCAGATAGAAGTTAATTCATGAAAAAGAATACCAAGTAATATAAATCGTCCATTCATTTATAAAAAATAAATGTACCATCAAACGTGAAAAAAAACCTCAGTGAAGTAATATTTGACATTGTTAAAATGACAATTTTATTTTTTACTCGCGCGATAAACAATTTTTCTTAATTTTAACCCTTAACCATTTGACTGCGGCGCAGTCTTTGTTTCTTTGATTCTCGAGAGAGAATCATTAATACCGACGGCGGGATGTTCGCTTGTCAGTAGCTGCGATAGATTTGTGGGGGCGTATATATACGCCTTTCGCAGTCAAAGCAAATAATTAATTAATTAAGCGCATGACGCGTTTTAAGCGCCAAGTCGAATTACAGTTGTTATATTGCTTTAGCAATATATAATTTTTAACCGAAACTATTGGAATTCTGAAAAACTACATTGTTATGAGCAAAGGTAAAATGACACGAGCCAAATTACATTGAGTGACGTTATGGCGACGCCAAATGTTCAAACACGCAATACCAATGTAGGAACGTTTTACACTCCAATAAAGGGAGAAATAAAATTACCAAATCAACTAGAATTTTTTTCCCATTGATGAATAAGAGTAATAATTTTTTGGCATACCCTAATTTGCATACGATCCCAGATTGACTTATCAGCAGCAATAGCAAGGGCAAATGTCTCCTTAAGAGAAGTCGGTGTCGGAGTGTCAATCTCTTCGTGTCGGATAACCGCCCAAATACCAGCAATGATTTGCGCCAATGCAATAAGGGTCAAAGTCACAGAGAGCTGTAAAGCGATGATCAATTAAAAGTAAGAATCTCGTACCTCGTGAAAATTTCATCATTAAAGATTTACAGCCAACACAGCTACTATCAAAAACTGATTGATACTTTCTTCATGCAGATATTCTCATTGCGGTATAAGTCCTTGAAGCAAGACTGTCTACAGAGTCTTTAATGAAATCTGTTTATATATTAAAAAAAAGAGTATCATGCTGCATCTAAAAATATCATTAACTAGAAACAACAGCCGGATAACTTTATGCGTTGCGCGTCAGTCATTTTGTGAGTATAAACGGAACAAAGAACCGTCCATGTTTGTTTACTCCCATAGATTCTTTGTTACGTTGGCTGCGTTGTTAGACCGTAACTAAATTAATAAACGAAATCAGCAGTGATTTGTGACACGATAAAAAAAAATTCTTACAATTATAACTTGTACTCTCCTGGTAAGTCCCATGAATTGCCAAGCATAGATAGAAATGCTAAGGGTGAGCAATCCCATAACCACCAGTATAATTGCAGGGCCGTAGACATTTTCCGGTGTCAATGGTCGATATTCTCGCAGCTGGTAAATAAAAATGCTCGCACCAATGCTCACTAGCAGCCCTGAAACCTGTCGGGAAGACAAACATTTCGTATATCAGAAAGCACCTAGAAATTTTAGATAAAATAATGTACCAGCTCTCGATAAGAGACTATAACGGCTGTCTTGACAATAGGTAAAATTTACCAGGAATCGGCTTATCCTTTGATTGTTTGAGTTTGGTACGACTAGATAAAAGATAAGAATAATTCCATCGGGGCACGTCAGCAATAAAAAAATACATAATACTGATAATAACGTAAAGGAAACCACAAAATTGATTTTATATGATATAAAATTAGATTTAATCGAGCGTTAGTATTTATATAAAAATATGAATGTTATAAAAGTTTCTACGAGACTATCAATGGTATACTCCTCCTAATAATCAATTCATCATATGACAATCATCATCATATGGCGAATAGAAGACATTAAATAAAGTCCAAAAATTCAATTACAACGTTTAATATTGTCGGATATTTTCACCCGTGCTGTTAACTTGTTCACATCAGGTCACTAGTCACAAAGAAATTCACGTATAAAAGTGCACTAAGAAATTGAATCACGCGCGTTGAATAGTTTTACGAAAATAGCGACGCGCTAATTGGTCGATTCCGTCGAGCCAATCACAAATAAACAATCAGCTGACGAAAAATAGATGATTCTATTCGTAAGGTGGTCGATTGAAACGATTCTTTTTCGTATTCTGAGGTAACAGGGGTTCTCCGTCACAGAAATCACAACACAAGCACCACTGGCCACTCTAGATTTTATCAAACACAAAGGGGTATGGGGTATATAACACTGTGTGATACTTAGTAGTCAAAATTCATCCTAGACAGAGTCGAACGTCTGCTTGCTATCGTTGGAATTATTACAGACTGTAGTAAACTTACGGCGAGAACGACGACGCAGCTCAGGAGGAAATAACGCAGACAGACGAGCGTCCGTGCCATCTCGGATTTATAAATACACGGGAAAAGAAAAAGGACGGGCCTAGTCGACAGCCGACGAAAGTTCGGCTTGGCTACGTTGCCATTACCGCTGCACTAACAAAACCTGTATGCTGTGAATCGACAATGTGCTACGGTCGATCCATTCACGATGCCAACGAGACAATACCTGACTGTCCAGCTAGTTGTATTTCTTATCGGGGCACGTTGCTCGATCTTCTTCTTCCTTAAAACTTTTTAGGATACATTTAGGAAATGATTCGAGCGGCGAATGTTAACGTGTGATTGGGTTCAATTTTGAATGCGAGACACCTATTGGTAGTTAGTAATAACTAATAACACATTAATTGAATATCTTTAATATTTTTATTGAAATTTGACAGGTACAAATTTCGAGGAATCAAAGGTTTATGTCGATAAAGAAATGTTTGATGCTATTACATATTTTACAGTGACTTTGGCTTTTTTATTCTTTTAATATCAAGGTACAAATTCTGTTTACAGTCTTGATTTTAAAAACTATTCTGTCATGGATACGTTGGAGAATTAAATGAAATTATTTATTCTTCTTATGAAATATCTAATTCTATTTGTGTAATAATTAACTAATCAGCTTTTTTGATATTTAAATATCTTTTGAAAATTTATTTTGTTTTTCGAAAATTTATCAAAGTTACGAAATTATTATTAATTCTGTATAATCAGTTGGTCAAGTATATATATGTAATTTTAGTAAAAAAAATGTCGGATGATCTTCATTTTATTTATCGTAAACAAAGATAAAAGACAGTTGACTAATGTTTCTACAAGAATAAAATTAGAACACTGTTCTTGATTGTATCTGTACTTTCGGTGAAAACTCTAGAGTTCTATGTAACATGATGTTACTTACATCATTCTTCATCAAAAGTACCCGAAAGTCTATTAGATTTCTATTATGTACAGAAAAAAATGTACAAATTAACATTATTTTTGGGTATTGAAAACTCAAAACTAAACTACAGCTCAAAAACAGCTTTGCTAATATCACCTTTCTGAAGGGCCTCCAAAGCTAGTCTAAATTGTGATAATTTAAACACCTTAATTCCTAATTTCTCATACTGAAGATAGGAATCCGACATCGCCTCAACCAGCGATATACCTTTGGGGAACGTATAAGGATTTATATTAACTCCAATAATTGTCAATTCCTTCATGTAAATCTAAAACAAAAACAAAATAAAGTTTGGGAATTCTTGAAAAATATTATAAATTTTACAACAAACATGAATTACTATAATATATTGAAAGTATTTAGAATATTTTTCATTTTAAATGGCCTCACCTGAAATGGTTCGAGCGTTAATTTGGCCTGAGGACTGGTCACACCAAAAACACAAAGACGTCCCCCTCGACCAAGTAACGGTACTGCCGATTCCATAGCAGGCCCAGAACCACTGCAATCTACAGCCAAATCGTATTCACGACCCTTCAATTCAGCTGGAGCCTTTACTTCGTAGTCCAATTCTGTGAAATTGTTCAGTGATTATAAATGCTTTTGATTTGCTATACCAAAATGCCCATAGCAGTATAATTTATGGGACTCTATTAACCGTTAAGATTATATATACCTAGACGTTTAACAATTTCTCTTCTCGTCGGTTGTGGCTCGCTTACTGTTACGGTTTTCCGCAAACCGTGTAAATGAAGAATCGACGCCCATAACAATCCAATAATTCCAGCACCTAGTACGAGAACTCGTGAACCTACGTGCACAGGATTTATTTTGTTCCATCCATGCGCAAGACAGGATAATGGTTCGGTGAGAGCAGCTTGAGGTAATTTTACTGCATCCGGCACCAAGAAAACCTTAAATTAAGAAATTAACATAGTGGAAAATAACTTTCAGGTAGATGCAGAGTAATTTCGTATAATTGAGAAACGAGGAGAAAATGTTTCGAGAAAAATTAAAAATTATTTGTATTTTAAGGATATCTATACCTGAGATTCAGGAATTACGGCATGTGTGGACCATCCGCCATCTCTGAATATTCCTATAGTGTTGTGGATACCACCTTTTTGGCAAAAATGATAATTTCCATTGTGACAGAAATTACATATATTACAACCACTGTTAGGATCGATCACTACTCTTTGACCAACTTCAAAAGTAGTCACTTCCGGTCCGATGGCTTCTACAGTGCCGGAGAATTCGTGCCCAAGTGTAAATGGACCATCCGATTTGCAGGGGAACGTGCCCTGATGATATAAAGAAAAATTTATTGCGTATCTTATAACTCACAAATTTATATATTGATATATTAAATATATAAGCTTTTAATGT
Organism: Trachelus troglodyta; assembly: GCA_030142635.1. Lineage (NCBI taxonomy): Eukaryota > Metazoa > Arthropoda > Insecta > Hymenoptera > Cephidae > Trachelus > Trachelus troglodyta. The sequence goes on along the minus strand of JARQTJ010000128.1, from coordinate 133,230 downwards.
TCACGTTCACTTTATACGAAATTTATGGTTCGATGCTTTTAATTAATAAATTCTCATTATATTAATATATGGGACGTGCGATAAACCTAATTAAACGAAAAGATCCATGCAACGCTTAATTACATCGTTATTAAACGTCAAGTAACATTTTAAAACATTGAATGGGATATCGAATCTACGAGATAATATGAAAGAGGAAATGCACTGTTATATAATACAACAATAATAGCGCCAACGAAACAGAGTAAATTCAATTTAGATATATAATCTCCGTTTCGAATTTTCAATTCAAAACGTTTAACCTGTTCGCCGTAAGTTTTGCAGCACGTTCAAATGAAAACAGCCTTTATATATTGTCAAGGTCAGAATTTCCTAATCAAGAATAAAGTAAGTCGTTAAATACTTGATATATGGAACTAATGTATTCTTGAAATTATAACATATTGTTCAAATGTACTTGTTACTCTGTTTGCTGGGTAATTGCGTTTCCTGCCACAAGATACGTTATTTTGAAAATAAATTAAAAATGTCAAAGTACAAATTGAGTCATACTTCCAAAATATGAAGATCCGTGCCGCAGATTCCTGCATATGCAACTTTTACAAGGATTTCACAGCCAGTTGGTTTTGGAATCGGCGATTTCTTCAATACCAGCGACTTGTCACGCGGATCGAAGCTCAAATGTTCCATCATCATGAAAGGCGAGAATGGCAGATGCACTTGTGATTTCAACTCTGACACTGTAACTCGCATTCTCATCTTTGATACTCTTATAAGAGCAACAACTCTCCTCCCTCTGGGTTACATTGGTGTCGTGCGCCGATAATTTACCTCCACATCCATAGCTGAATGTTGACATTGTTTTCATCTTATCAATCCATAAGCTCTGCAGCATCCTATATTTTTAATGGTATACAGGAACTACATATAGCTCGTCAATAAAATTAAGAATACATTATTAATCAAAATTGTAATTTAAGTAAATGAAATTAATAAAGACAAACCTGATACTGTTAATTAAAAATAATTTTACCAATCAAATTTGTTTATTCTTGATATCAAAAGTGGAGTAAAAAAAAAATTCTATTTAAAAAATTGGATTATGTAAAACGCGATATCGCAAACTAATCGACATTGTAAAATGAAAGAAATAAAAGTGCACTATGTTTTTTGCTGCAAATTTTCGATGTACAATAATATTAGCTGATAGAGATAGTTCGTGCCATCTTTGCTGCATTAACCTTTATATCTTATGACGCTCTGAAATTATCAATTTTTTCCCCAGTATCTTCCGAACGTGCATGAAAAAGATATTACGTATTAGATATTCTATTTATGAAAATATAAAAGGCGGATTTGGACTCTATCTCCGGCAATTAATTTTTTTCTTTAAATTGAATACCATAATGAATATTATCGTCATGTATTATCATTGAAGAAGACACTCCCTTATGAAACATTTAGTTGTGTAATAAATAATAAATAAAAAATTACCGAATATTGTATTTTTAATGGCTATCGTTTTTTTCTTCTAGTTCAAAATATTGCACCTGTTTCTCAATTAATACAATTAACAGTAATCAGTAATATCTAACGGTAATATCAATTACAGTAAACGATAATTAGTCTATTCTTCCTACACTAAGTCTAAGATATTAATGGGTGCAAGCAGTTGGACTTTTATGGAATTAAGCATAGTTACTTAATAGGTCAAAAAACTGTAGAAATTTTGAAAAATGTCGTTAGACCTTGTCAATACCGTTACTGAATTATCCCTATATCAAAATATTAAAACGAGGCACGTTACTCCCACCACATTTTTGGCATTATAAAAGGACACGAAAATTTTGGAAGGACACACTCAGTCGTTCGCACGATACCAAGCAAAGTCGTTTGACAGTACTTAGTACTAGTTTTCTAATAGAATATCAATCACCATGAAGACTCAAGTCTTGTTCTACATTTTATTCATCGGATTTCTTGGTCTCTGCCAGGCACAGGATATTACACCTTTATTGAACAACAGACCTTACGTTGAAAGACAAATCACATGCGTTTTGGGACGTGGACCATGCGACCTTGTCGGAAGACAAATTATTGGTAAGATACAATAAGAAATTTGATAATTGTACAGCCAGCAAACACAAAGAAACTGTTAGATATTGACAATATTAGAATAGAATATCATACCAAGAGGTGTAATATAATTACAAATCAGTGATTTTTATAACTAATACATTTCTCAGTATGTTATTTTTACATCATCGATACGTGATCGTCATTTTATGTTCGTTGGCCAATACATGCTTTGAATGGTTCTTCAAGATTTACTTTGGCTGAATGCAGCTTCTCTATTGATAGAAATTTTTCTCTGCTTCTTAATAAAACAAATGTACATCTTACAGCTTTACTGCCGGAAACTCTGAACAACAACTGCGCTCGGTGCAATCGTCAGGAAGCTGCTAATGCTCGGAAACTCATACAATTCATGATGCACAACTACCCTAATCAATGGCGCGAAATTGTTCTACGTTATTCTGCCCATCATGGCTAAGCATTTTAATCACAATTTTTTTTAGTATGTACATTGATTCATAGATTTTCTCAATAAATTATTTTATTAGATTGTATATTGATTATTTCTGCTACTGAATTAAAATTTATATTAAACATATTTACAAACTCTTGTTCCTATTTCGTTTTTTATGCAATTCTTATGCTTATATCTTTGTTCCTAACTTGTAAGAATTTTTGACAGGGATGTAAATTATGAAACGTTAAGATTACGCAAGTGAATTTGAATAAACTTCATTTAGAATATTTAACTCTATCGTTTAGCTTATTAAAGATTTATATCTTAACCTTATACCTATGTTAGACAATGAATCCAGAATTGTTTTCGTAATAAAACTAATATTATATTGATAATAAAATTTATTAAGTAAAATAGAATTTATTGTGAATAAAAGAACAGTACATTGAAAAAAGATTTTTTATTCTGAAATCTGTATATTATTATACAAGTTAACATGGAGTGTGTACCATACATGTTGCAATGTTTAAACACTTGAAATTGCTGTTCTATAGGTATATTTATACATTTTTTTTATCACCTTAATTTGAACCAGTATAAGTTATTAATTATAGTATATTTCAATCAACACAACTGGTTTTCGATTTACTATGTCTTATGATGAAAATTGTAATTTATTTGCAATTAACCATATTCTGTTGATGATATCATTTATGTATAACGGCAGTATAATAAAGATATGGTGAAGGACTAACGAATTAGATGTTAAATTTGTTTAAAATCCATGCCCATAAATTTCAGAAAATTCTATTCATAACAGTGTTGATATTTATCATTAGGAATAACATTATACAGATTTAGTTATTCATTCATTTATTATTAGTTGGCCTAGCTTTGGCTCTCTCGCGAGAGCAATGGGCCTGACTATGAGCTCGAAGTGAATTGAACACTTTGTTGTTTAATTTGACATCAAAGCCTCCTGTATCACCTGTACGAATACCTGGTGGAAATTCCAGGACACGACAAGCATTTATTCTTGAAGACATTAACATATCATGTTTAGTTACAATCTTTGAATCCTTGCCAACCTTCTTGTAACCACACCTTGGCATTGAAGCATATTCCTTTTCAACGCTCTACATAACAAGGTAATTCATATTAGATTTTGTATTTATGTTCTATACATATAATTACTTCTTATTTTAGTTTTATAATATAACTTTACCACGAATCGATCAAAATCACGTATTGCCTCATCTACATCTGGTTTTTTATCCTCTAATTCAATATCGGAAGATGCTCGAAATTTCAAATATGAAACGCCCACTAAAAATAGTCAGATCGTAGATTTCTTACAATAATAAATATTAAAATGAAATAGTATTAACTATTACTAATTGTAATAAAAATATGTAAAGTATTTACTTGCATACCTTTTGACTCTCCATTAAATTTATCTTCTATACGCTTTAGTTCAAGATCATGCTCTCGATTGTACTGTGCCTGAAGCATATGTGCAATGACTTCATCACTATCCGTACCATCCAACTCAAAGAGTTCACAGTCTGCTGGATTTGGTTCAGGAAGTGCAACGTCTGTGTGTCTTTGAAATTCTCTATAAGGCATAATGTTTCATCACAATTCATCTTAAGCAATAAGTAATATGAAATATTTCTTTATGAAGAAACAAATGGAAATGACATACCGTTCTTGCAGTTCTTGAGCCAATTGTTCAGATTCTATCTCGATTAAACTCATTGGAGCAGATACAGGCTGAACTGCTCGCCAAGGAGAACCCATTTTCTTGTGTCTCAAAATATCAACGCTGGAAGATTAAAAATCTACTTCACTTGTCACTTAAGTTTAGCTTATACATAATAACATGTATATTTATTATTGACGGGTTAGGAAATTAATGATATTCAGTTTTATAAAATAATATACATGAATAGAACTACGATCCAATAGGATTATAATAAATCTAAATTATAATTGTATTAATATTTCATTTAATTTCGACATTTCGATAAATATTACCTTAAATTAATACTCCAAAACTACTGCACATACAAAACACCTGAAGGTTGTTCGCCGTGGGTAGGTTAAGTTTTATGAAAGAGACAGTGACGCAGTTCACAGTTTAACGTTCACAAAGTTGCATACCCTTGCGCAACAATCAAATCATTGCATAGATTCTGGCGACATTTTTATTTTTATATCGTTGTAAATGGTGCAACAAATTTTATATTAAAATATAAAATTCACATTTAAGCGTAAAGGGAACGAAAGGATCATTTAAGAGATACATAAATTTCGCATGGTTTTTGTATAAATGAAATACACTTATTGCATAAGATATTAAACTTATGTTGCAGATTGTTTACAGTAGGTGTCATATACAGTTCATTAAATAAAAAAGGTATAGGCTTGTTCTCATTCTACTTTTCAATTTCTCCCATATATATTTGTTTGTCACTGGATCCAGAGCAAACTGAAAAGAGAAACATAATTAAACGTAATATAACAAGAGTCTCATAAAGCACAATTTATCATTACCGATTGGCTCCTTTGGATGAAAATCAACATCATTTAATGAGCCATTGTGTCCTGGTAATTTGTACAGTATCCGACGGCTAGTTGTGTCCCAAATATAATGGAATCGATCTGAAGAACCAGATGACACTTTACTACCATCTGTTGACCATGCACATCTCAAAAGATTCTGTGAATGAGACGAGATACTTAAAATTCTGGTGTATTTACCTATATCACACATAAGAAATTGACTGAATATAGCTTTTTAACCTTTTCAAAATTGTGCTGATGACCCAAAAGTATTTTTACGCAACGTTCATATGGTGCAAATGGTCGTACATCCCAAATCCTTAAAGTATTATCCATCGCATTGGACAAAATATAGGAACCATCTGGACTTAAACTCAATCCAGTAACAGTGTCAGAATGTCCTTTGAGCTTATAAAGTACAGCATTTTTCCGTAGGTCCCAAACTTTAACATCATTGTCAATTCCACCACTTATAACTTGTTCAGCAGTATCATTAAAAGTTACAGCTGTTACCTGTTTTGATTAAATAATATGTATGTTTCATATTAGTAGATCCTTTATTATCTAAAAGTCAAATTTACCTGATATGTATTATTAAGTGTGTAACATTGGCCACGTTTTCTAGGATCCCAAATACGGATGGTACTATCATCACTTGCTGAACAAAGTTGTGTTGGACCACGACGGGCACCAGAAACAGAATTGACAAAAGAAGTGTGACCCTTAAGCTTCTTTATTCGAGTTCCTACAACAACGTCCCAAAGGCCCAGAGTAGAATCAGTACTAGCAGTATATAAATGGCCTCCGTCAGGACTGAAATGCAGTTCCATCACAGCACCGCTATGTCCAGACATTACGGAAACATTTTCACATTCCCCATAAACATTCCAAATAACTGAAATAAAATAAGAATATAAAAGTGTACATCTTACAAAAAAATATTTCACAAACTCTTTAAGTTATAAATTAGTATTTTTTGAAGTATCTTCAAGAATATATTATTATCTAACATATATTACAATATACTATTATCTAACACTGGATATTACATATTTGTTACATACATATTTGACGATCAAATCCTGACGAGGCAAGATATTGCCCTTCAGGATGAAATTCAAGAGTAAATATATCCCCTTGATGACCCTCTAATAGCATTATCGGTGCCATTAGCCCTGATGTTCGCGTTGGACCCTGTTATTTAAAAAATTGTAGTCAGTAACATGACGATTCTTATTAGTATACAAAAAAGATAAATATTAAGCATACACTTTGCACCACTGCTTTCTCTCTGCTACTAAAAACAACTTCATTCTTCGTTCTTTTTGACGCAGGCACCAAAGCCAATATATCGTCGCCTTTTCTCTTATCTAAGATCGGCATTTTTCATTCAATTACCACAATCTTTTAATATCTATAGCGTAACGATTGTCAGTCAAACCAAGTCACCCAAATTATAGGTTATACCAATTAGAATAAACTACAATACTCTGTGTGTGTTGCGTCCAAAATGGCAACTGAACATGTGAGTATTCATTCTTTATCCAATTATTATCAGTCGATAAAACAGTTGTACAAAAACGTTCAATAATAAATTCAAAACATTTTCCAATTAGAAAAGAATGGTTTTATATAATAATGATGGTTGTTAACATTTTGTAAATATTTTTTATCTAATAGTATACAATAAATTAATCAGAGTACATTGTCGTATGTTTGAAAGATATTTATGATATCCTTTAGGGGTACTATAAAATCGAAGTACACGGGAAACTTAACGATATATTATACTAGCATAGAATTGTTATTACATCGTAGAAAATGGAAAATACCTAGCTAATAAAATTATCTCGCATTCGTTGGTTTGGCAACGTACAATATTTTTTAATAAAGTATATCAACTGTAGATCTTTACCATATGGAAAAACATAAAAGATTGTACGGCTGATATCAATCATAAATGACATGATTAATATATCAGATATGCGAAGAACCAAATATATATGTATATATAAATATCAGTTATGAGTGCTTATTACTTACGTTATTTCGTTTAAACTTGTATCTTTTATTTTTTGCGCATTGAATGTTTGTAAATGCATGAACGGTCTACTCATTGTGGTCAAATATTAGATCAAACTATATATAATATCATTAGAAAAAATATGAATATTTCTTGCCAGTCTATATTTCACGAGACGTAATTTTATTTTTGAAAACAAATAAAGGAGTCCTGAAGTCCTCGTAATCATAAATCGCAATATACTTCGGAGCTTAGCCCACTCATATTGGATATATATAAAAAATATATTTATTTTAATTGCACATTGTAACGTATATTGTATAACTAAATGCAAATATAACTCTTGTCAGTTTGTCTCATAACATACGTATTTATAAGAGTGCTCCTAAGCCGACCAAGAAATAAATTATATACATAATTATTCGTTACATCAATTCCAAATTCGTAAAGCAAGTAACAGACTTTTTTCTTTGCTCAAACGTACATAGTTCTCTTTTATTAATTGTGTTATTATTCGTTCAGAATAGCCCAGCTATTATAAAAATGTAGAGAAATTTTTTTTATCCAATTGTACGGTTCGATGGCAAATCGTAATGGAAACAGATTGCAAAATCTACACTGTGAAAAATAAGACCGTTACCAGACATGACAACACGATCGCATTAAATTTGTCTAAAATTGAACATCCCAACGTGTCCTTTAAAATAAGATATATACATTATTCCAAATATGTATATATCTTTAAAAAATTTCACGCGGAAATATAGATAATGCAACAGCGTCATTCTTCGTAGGTAGAAATGTAAATTTATATCCGATCATATTATGGTCGAATCTGTAGAGCTATAAAGTAATTGTTGCACGAAGATCCGTCTTAAGGAAAATATTTATCACAGACAGAGTCAGATTCTACAGAGTTTATGGTGAAATCGTAATGAGGATTAATGTAAAAGATCTTTGGTTACCGTGAATATAAGATTATCTTGTAAAAACCAATTATTGTACTGTCTAATGCGTATATAGCATTTTACATTTTTCAATATTGAAGTCTTTCTCAAATAAGGATTAGACAAGTATTTTAGAAATACATACTAAAAATCTAAAATTGTATCATTAGAAAAGTGCACATTATGTTCCTCATTGCGATTTTCTATGGGAATTGGGAGGAATACTAAGCGCGAAAGGGAAACACATACCCAACACCTGATGAATTATAATCGCTACTTAACTTAATTGAAAGCTAATTACTATGTGATGTGTCTAATAGTGGTACTTGAAAAAAGTATGGAATACCTAATTAATGTTGCGCTATCTCATCATCTGACGAAATTTATCCAATTCAAAGATGCTTTCTGATAATCTGTAAAAGAAAATTGTAGTAAAATTAATGGTAAACGTGAAAATGATATTAAATATCGTCATTATGATATTGAAAAACATACCTTCCAAAAGCATTGATGAGAGCAACGATTTCGCTTCTTTCGAGATAAAATTGTTTCTTATTAAAAGTCATTAACGTTGATTCCCATTTCTCAAATTTTCCTGAGAACAATATTTTTAATGCTGTACCGAGACCCTGGATTTGGAGTTTTCCCCATAATTTACATTTGTCACATCCTACACAATCCATGATGCGAGAAATATTTCTAAAGTGCTGTCTAAACTCTTCCTTCAACAGTTGTGCTTCTGCGCCACCATTGAACATAACGCTTTCATTAAAATGATCTGGGAATGATCTGTAAGAATCGACATTTGTTAATACAATTTTTTAGCTAATATTATTGACAATTTTTGTACTTAAATTACTGCAATACGGAAATTTGCTTTTGAAGTAATAGTAGTTACTTACCTAACAATATTTAGGAAATCATTCACTGCGAGTTTTGTATCTTTATCAATTTCATCGTTGCCAGTGTAATATTCTTCCCTTTCTAAATAAGGAGCTGCTTTGGCCAAGGCTCTTAATTCAATTAAATATATAAAGTATAAATTTTTTAACCAGTTAGGACCTTCTCCACCGGTCGTTTCCGGCGAGAATCGTCTCTGCAGTTCTTCCAGATTTGGTCCCCACTGGCCACCTGATACTACATCCAAACTGTCTTTTGCTGACAGTAAATATTTTGCGCATAAATGGATGTTAATGCTAGCATGTAAGCCTGATATGGCTCTATAAAATACTCGTTTTTCCAAACACATTCCTGAAAAAGAATTTGAACATAGAACATTAATTATAAATTACACCAAGTAAGTATGATCACCTTGATACGATAGAAATTGATATCTAATCGAGATTAATTAATCATGATAATTAGTTCATGTTAATGCCCAAATATAAAGTGTATATACACACGTAAGTGTATATGATATATATATCATCTTATGATCACGTGTGAAAAAAGGTTTGATCAAAATGTATACTTACTGTTCATTTTGGACGATTGAATAAAATTATGTGGTGAATTTTCTGGCCTAAAATAAAATAGGGTATTGATATCTTTTTCATATTCTGTATGTTTAATAATTATTTAATGAGCAAATTGAATGTTGCTTGAAAAGTTTTATACCTGAAACAATTTTCCATATAAATGCTTCGCCATATTCTATGAGCACTGGGCCCTTTGTATCCAGTATATCTTTCAGGATTAAGTAATAAATCTACATATTCTCCAGGACTTGATTCTGTTACACAGAAATTATCCTGTGCATCATCATGCTGTTGCCAACGTTGAAATTCCTTATAATTTTCAGAGCTATGAAAAATTTGCAAGCAATTAACTTCAGCATCGTAACATATTGGTTGATTTTAGTAGCAAGGAGTCTCATATCCATATCAATGACATATCAGCATTGAACAATAAAAGATACAAATTATTACCTAATAGTTGTATTGATAAAACTTAGTTCAACGTTGTGATCACGTGCATTTTGTTCACAATTAGTAGATTGTGCATCAGCACTATATTTATCAACAGGACTCTCATTAAAATGATTATGCCTTGGTATCTCTCCCTTTAAACCAGCAGGAATATCTTCCTACAGATAATAATTTTGTTGGAATAGTGATAATTATTTATAAACATTAAATTTAAGCTCATGTATATAGCCATATAATTAAAATTATTAGTAAAAATTCTTACCTCTTGGCAATGCTGAACATGACAGTATCGTATAGCACATTTACTGTCATCAGCCCAGAAAGGGCATTCTTGCTTCAGATTAACTTTATAAAATCTAAAATAATCTTTAATAAGGAGACTCTGTAGCCTTGGATATATTTTCATATTATTAAAATAATCAACTGTATCCACATTGCAGCTGCAGTCATCTATCGACCCCTTAAGCTAAAAAATATGAAAAGTATTGCAAACATATTGAAAACAAAGGGAATATAAGACAAAATTGACAACCGTTGAATCATTAAATCGTTCATCTGCTATCAGAGTTTATTTTCATTTTGCATCTGCCTCATAAAGGTTATGTGCAACAGTCAATTTCAAACAATAAAACACAGTAACAAAGGGTTGATTATCTACCTTGCAGAAGCACTGGTCATCTTTTTTAGCGTTGGTCCCAAAATAATTTCCACTAACTGCTGCCAGGCCGAGCAGGAGTATCAGGACGATCCTGCTCGACACTGACATCGTTGCATGAGACTTGTGTCTCATCGTAATAATCGAAATGCTGACACCAGTATTTTCCTTTTGTTACAAATGCTTGCGTAATAAAATGTTCTCAACAACACAATCCACCTATCAGTGTCAATTGTCAGTCCCAGAAAAAAAATCTACGTGGATACACTGACAGGTACAGTGAACTGCATCGAAAAACATTCCCTTCAGCCTGACGTACTGATATACATGCACTGGAAGGCATACGACCTTTTTCCTAGCGACGGTTAACGAATCCGTATTCTACACACCACTATAGTTTCTCGAAAATCCTTTAACCAGCAAACACAATTCTAATGGAGCAGCCAAACAATTATTGGTGCAAAAGTTGACATGCAAATTCTGAACCTAGTCCACGACTAATACAGTAGGTTCAAATTTGAGCGAATTTAAACAAGTTAAACACTCCCACTCCAATCAATCAATATTCGACGTGTTACTGAATATGATTTGCTTGCGTGATAACAGATGTTATGGCGAAATAGCTTTTTCGTAGACGTAAGTCAAATTATAAGTTCCAAATAAGTATACATTAGAAGTTAAAATATTATGAAGCATTTCCACGTGCGATATTTATAAAAAGCATTATACTGCGTTAAATATTATATATTGTTAAGATATCGTTTCCAGGAGGCGTATGGAAAATGTAGAAATTATAAATTGAGATTAATACTAAACGATTATGAATAGCGCGCATTGGCTGCATTTAAAGAACAGGCCGTGGAGACTAAACGCCCATTTGAAATATCTTTGACCAAATTGTATATGAACTCGTGGTATCCTTTAGATGACAGACCGAATTTCTATTCCTGAAATCTTGCACGCGTTCTTCCTATACGGTTTTTATTTTAGATTTGGCACGTAGAATCTGATTTCTACGTGTATAAAATCACGTCACTTTTATTTGTCATTTCATGAAAAGTTGATGTGTAGTTCCTTCATTGGTAGACTTTCTGATACCGTTATACTAGAAAGCTTATCTCCTTTTATAACAGCATATTTTGCGGCGCTATTATATTCGTTATAACCTTGGCTGTATCCAGATTACATTATACTCGCTGAAGATTAAAATAGAATATAAAGATTATATTAATTGCAACATATAAATAATTGTCATATTTGTCATATGTTGCAATTCAAACAGACAATGATAGTAATGACAAGCCGCACGTCCAGATGTTTTTCTCGTTTATGGAGTTTTCTATTTTTTTAAACCATTGTATATAGTAATACAGATAGACTGTCGAATAAATATTCATATACAAATTTTTTAATTTATTTATACAACTATACAAATATGCACCATTTATACGCGTATACATTATGTTTATAACGCCTGTGTGTAATTTAGTTAGGAAAAATATATTTAACGTGCATGACTTCTTATCAGGCGTTATCTCTCGTTGTGTTGAAATCCATGATTTAGAATTATATATCATATTAATGACCATCTGTGCCAGTATATTTAATAACGCAGGAAATCAATGTAATATTGACCATATAAAAAAATGTTATAATATTTTTCATATATCGTATACTCTATTATTATTATGCAAACTAGGATTACAAAATTATAGTTGTCCGTTACTGTATGTGATCGTATTTGTACGTTTGATCATAATCATATATTTCTGCAATAAGATACATTTAGATATATTTATACAAGACAGCATAGAACAAAACCAGCAATATAGTGCTGCTAGATTGGTTGCCTAAATGCAGGCGAATTAAAACTTTTTGCCACACGTAGCAGCCCGTACAGAGTTAAATGTTACAGCAATAAAATAACGTGAAGACCAGTCTTTTATATTTTATACAGTACGGAATTTATTTCAGAGATACATTATTCATTACATTTTTCTCGCAGGTCCAGTCTATCGCGTAATATTTAAAATCGCTAGTCTACAGTACAATATTTAAATATTAAAAAAAAGAAAGGAAGTGAACAGATGAGGGAAGAATCAGGGAAAATAAAATCAGATCCGATAATACATTACGCTTCTAAATCCTGCACGTAAATTTGATCGTTGCACAAATTTTAAAACTACCATAGAAAATGTTCACACAACCCTTATATAGTTTTACAGAATTATTTACACGTTGATTGTTACCGTATGTCGACATCGATTACTTATTGGGCTATTATCGAGCTCCTATCTCTAGTTGTATTTAACAATTCTTAATATTAACAATACTTAGGGACTTGAATGAAAAGAGTGGACGAAGGTCGATCAAGGACCAATACTCCAGTGCTTCAAGGGAAAACCTGAACAAATGTCATAAAGTACACTTATCGTGACATAATTTAGCCGTATAACTGGTTGAAGTTTTAAAAATATTATAATAACGTAATTATACTAGATTTAAACATTAAAAATTTCATTAGACTAGGAAAATGTATTTCTTTTAGCCCAACATTCTCGAATGGACTCGATGGATCGAGATATCGGACATTCGCAACATTTAGCAAATGTCATTAATCACTTTCCATAATTGCTTTTTCTTTTATTTTACCATGAAGTCGTTGTTTCTTCTATCAGAGGAGGTCGTTCATTCATTCTTGTTATTTCTTACTTGGTATCTGCTGTCGAAAGCTCCATACGAACTTTGACTATTTGTTTTTGCAATGGTGTTTGCTTCACAAAAGCAAAATTCCATGGTTAAACATCGCGTCCTGCACATAAAAACAATTTCACGGTTCTTCCCTCCTCGTGGATCATTACACTTCAACCTTTTAGAGCAACAATAGATAGGTGGAGGTGGCAGTTTTTAATCAAGCTTTTATATTTTAATTGAACGTCTTCTCGACAAGTTCGTATTAAAAATAAATATTAACAGAAACAATGAAAATATTAGAACCCAGTAGCATCAATGATCTTGATCTTGATTTTAAGATGCACCGCCAAATCTTTAGTTCTTTGAAATGACGTCAAAAAATTGGTTAAATGAATCTACACGCGTTAATTACAACCACACCTTTTGCGGAAGAAGTAATCTATGCATTTGTAAAGGTCCAAACGGCATTAAAATATTTTGAACATTTTATCGCGAGTACTTTGCATCCATTGATCTTCTTGGAAGGTCATTACTATATGTGATAGCGTTCATGATGAAAACGCTACTGACAACAGATACTGTCTAAAGTTTGGGAAAAAGGGAGATTTTAAACTTGCTCCATCCTTTATACCTCCAAAAAATCCTTCAGCAACGTGACTCGTCGCTTTTCAGCTATATCCATTTGATTTTCAAGATCTCCACGATCTGTTGTCTCAGCACGTTCTATCTTCCATGAGAGATTTTCAATCTCGGCTTCCAATTGTGCTTGCTGATACTCGAACTAACAACAAGACAGACTCACTCAATGTTACTTTTATGTGATGTGTATTGTGTTGCTTCAGTGATTCCTAACATACCAATTCCTTCCGTGGGCCAGGCTCCATGTAATATGCATATGGATACGTATACTGTAAGGTATAACGACAACGAGCCAGTAAAGAAGCAGCTTCATAGAGGTGTTGCCAGTCAATCCAAGTTCCACTTGCATTCATAACCTTTTTATTGATACGCATCTTTATTCCTTCTAGAGTCTGTTGCTCTAATTTCAAAGACTTACTGTGATTTTCCCACTGAATTGCATAAGATGAAATATTATGGATGCCATTATTTGGTTACGCGTTTTTGGCTTTATTATAATTTTTACTTACCCTTTCGTAGTAGTGGAGATACTTTTTGAGAGCTTCGCGTGCCTGTGCGTGGACACTCTCGTGGGCGATATTAGGATTTTCCTTGTATCGTGAACACTCGTAATACTCACTACCGTGAGCTTTCCAATCACCTAAACACATCCAGCAAAAATCATATTTGCAATTATAACACTGCATGTGATTGCAGCCACCATTTTTTTCTATACAAATGTGACATTTTGGACACTGAAAAATATATTGTTCGTTAACAATTAATTGTGTAGTGAAAAATCAAATTATTTAGTATCGATATTTGGATAATACTGACATCTTTGGTGTGAGCACTAATATAATTGGCCGTTTCCGAATCATCGGCACATTTGGTTAACCATTTTTTAATCGTACTACAATCAGTAGGAGCATGGTAATCCATGCCACATCGGAAGCTGTGATACAAATGATATTTTCTATTATTCAAATAATATGAAAAAATTTGTAAAAGCATTTCACGTACCAAAATATTGTTTTGCACGAGGAACAAATAACTCTTTTTGCGCGATGTTCTTTAGACCGCATTACTATTTGACAATTAGGACCAGGGCAGAATCTTAGCTGAGGATGGGATTTAACGTAATCCCGAAAGGCGAATTCCTGATATCGTTCTCTCATACTGGGTTTAGTAAGAAGAGAGAGAACAAAATCTTCTGGAGCTGAAACTTCACACTCCTGTGCCATGCAACTAATGCCTAAAAAAAAGAAAATATATAGTAAACATTAAGATTGTCATTGATACCTTTAGGAACTTTTTTTATGTTAATTATTCTTACCTGTAGAGATACCCTGTGTAATTTGAACTTCAAAGTGCATGCACCAGCAGTCTTTGCAAAATGAATGACCGCAGGTCAATGTGGAAAAACGTTCGGCAGGTAAAATTGTGACACAAACTGAACAAAGTCCACCTCTTGCACCCTTTGTGCCCAGATTAGGATCAGGTGGATGCAATGGTTTAATTTTTGAATTAACCAAAAGGCTAGAGGCATTGTTTCGGTACTTTGTGACAATATCTTGCAGTGCCCAGTTATGTGCATGCAGGAGAACTTTGGCTAGCGATGGTGTGATGTGAAGACTATTACTCAATACTTCAACATTTTCATTTAAAAGTCTTTCAACTTCTTCTACACGAAGACAGTCATGTATTGCATATTCTGGATCTCTTCGAGTAGCATCAAGATCTATATCATTATCAGCCTCACTGCCCCATTGTTGAGTATTATAATAATCCTCATAACCCGTATCACCGCAGTCCGAATCGGAGTAGTCCATTTCACTATCATATTCTTCCCCCGACATCTGTATCACAAAGATAATTTAGTTAATCAATCATAACCTTTCATCAAAATCAAAAATACAAATTAAAAAAATGAACACTGCATCAATCTTTTAACAAAATCAATAAATCATTAATTATATGTATAATCAAACATTTTCTGCATACACAACAATATACTTGGCCCATGCGAAGACATGAGTACCCAAAATTTATATACAGTCAGAAACTGACTATATGTAATTACGATATGACCAGGAATTTCAGCTTTCTACAGCTGAATTCCTTGTCCACAAATATATGCATTTAGATTAAAGTACAATTGGTGAAAAAATCAAGTATTATTATTTTTATATATTCTCATAAAGTTGTATCTTCAGCATCGAATGACGTTTCGTATACAAGCATAAGAAACTTTAATAAGGCACCCCATAAACCCTGACTAATGGTTAGAAGAATAATCACGTCAACCAACGTACCTTTGATACTTTAAATATCAGGAGAAATGCATCTATGTTCAATCTCGTGAGCAAAACAGTTATCGAGAGGCTTTAGAAACACCACCTCGTGTAACCAGTCTACGCATATACTGTCGTATGAATTGGTGTATCAGTGCATGTGTACAGTGTCGTAATAGATGATTTAATTTCTATCTGAAAGTAGATGATAATAATCTTGATTGATACGTATTAATGCAACCAAACTGATCACTTCGTAGTTTCCCGAGAGAACTAGCTTATGGAAAGTATAATCGAGTCTAGAGGGCCAACCTTGGCCGCAATAAAACGTACAGCTTGGAGTTATCAGTCGAAAATTTTTCTTTGTTACATGATCGGACGGAATTAAGAATAATGAATCCAAATACTAATGTGATGTAAATTATTCTAATTAAGTAAAATTGATTACGCTGATCGTGTGTAATTTCAATGTAGATTAACATTCGGTGAGATAAGTATCTAGATTTTTCTATCTGCTGATCTACTCATGAGTAGGTATAGAAGACGTAAAAGAAAGTGGGAAATGGAGTATCTTCGCAAACATCCGAATATGTCCGAAAGACCGTCGGAAACAGTCGGAAACTAACGAAGTTACACGATCTTTGCCGATAAATTTAAAACTTACTTCGCGCATGATTTGCTTCAGTTTATATATCGACGTATTAGGAGATTGTTTAGTAAATGCATTTATAATAATCTATGAAGTTTATTGGATCTTTAGAAATATATTGTACATATATTTATGTCACGATTACGTTGATTAATAAATGAAGAAATTGGTTACGGCTTAGGATGATTCCATGGCTATGTTTCCACCGGAGTGAAGTGAGAGGTGAAGTACGTGTGTGTGTTGCATATCTGTATATTATATCTAATGTGTTTTCGTTCGACTTCAAGAGAAACATAGCCTATAAGAATAAGTTGTATTAATTTGAAATGGCTAACTCCAAAGATTTTTTCTTATCTGTAACTCAACGTGTTTTGAGTAATTGGACAGCATTGAAGGTTCGAAATAAATGAATATATTATTTTTTTTCATAATAAGTTTTTATCTATTCAACTGCAAAACGTTGCTGTCGCGTTCTAACCTAAAATTTTTCTTCAAAATACTTTATAATAATGTTTTGTTAGACTCGTATGTATTATATTTTTAATATTTCTTAGATGGCAGTAGAACATGGAATGGGTTCTAAGGAACGTGCTGAAGACTTCTGTCCATATATTACTGATGTTATGTTTATGAATGGTAAATTTAATAAGTTATTATTTTAGTAATATATGTACTTAAATGTTTTATATAATTTATTTAGATGGATTAACTGCCAACGAAATTGCTGGTGAAATAGAAGATTATATGGATACTGAATTTAATACAGAATTGCAAGATGAGAGCTCTATACAAGTAGCAGAAGAATTACTTCGGTTTTATAATTACTGTAAAGAAGGAGATGAATCAACTGCAATGACAGAATTTGAAAAATTACCTCCTTTACAAATGTGGATCACAGCAAGGCAAACGATAAAGCAAGTAAGAAATCAATCAATGGCTGAAAACAATGGTGATAGCTCTGGCAGCAGTACAGAAGAAGATGAAGATATGGAGGTTTCAGAGCCAGCATGGACAGAAGTGAAAACTAGGAGAAAAAAATGAAGTAAGCAAGTTTCTTCAAATTACGTTTTTACTGTTACTATTGTATGTGAAAAAATATGACATATATTTAGTCAGTAATTGACATTGGAGTTGGTTATTTATTATCAATACCAAGTCTTGTACGTATAAAAATTATGGTACCTAAACAGTCTTTGTGTTGTTTTGCCGCTTATTCTTAATGGATAGATCTGAAATGACATGATTAATCACTTAAGTGTTACTTGATGTATATTAAAACAGTCTATTTCTTCTATTAACCTTATCCATTAGAAGAAGTATGAACGTTACAGCATCCATTTTGTTTCTGCGAAGTAGAGTTTTTCTCATCATTTATCTTCTTCCTTTCTTTGGGTCCTAATAAACTAAGAATTACTGGTAGAAAAAGTAGTCCATGGTAGAGACCAAAGATTACAACGGATGTAAATAACTGCGTAAAAGTTGAATGATTAGCTATAATCTATTAAATAACCAATTTTCTGTATTTAAAACAAGAAATAAAAAATACATACTTTGAAGAAGGTACTAAAAAGATAGGCCTTGCTTGCACTTAATAGTACAAATGCTAGGAACGTACTAAAGCCCCCATTAAATACAGCAGGTCCAATAACAGCAAGTGTAGTAATAGTTCGTTCTAAAATAAAACGATTTTTATAATGGATTATATAGTTTCTAATAGAAAATTGGTAACTATCTAGCAATAGCGTGACTGTTTAATATCCAACCGTTCCTGGTGCCCGTCGCACGCGTAAATTCCAATCCAACATGAGCTGCATAGTCAACAGCCAGTCCAGCACAAAGTAGAACCATGATACTCGAGGAAATTTCAATAGTCAATCCAAGATAATACATGGAGCCCAAGAGATCAATAAGCGTAAACAATACGCAACAAATCACCCAAAATGATGCTTGCAAATTTCGTATTAACAATAACGTCACTAAAGCCACTGCTAATACTTCCAGACCTAAATTCCTTATTAGCTCCTCCCCAATAATCTTGAAGCAAATTCATTGATTTTTATAACATTGTTATTCCACTGACAACAGAGATATTAAAATCAATTTAAACAGTAGCGCGTGTCTAATACAACTTTTATTATTACCTTATTTGCTGTCCAAGATACATAATCCGGTGAAAATATGGCAACATGAGCATGACTTTGGGTGAAGTTTACAGCTTTTACAGTTTTCCGGATTGATTCCATAGCCTGCACTTGATCAGACGTTGTATTAAGCAGTATATGCTGTATTTGAATTTGTGATGTCTGGAATATAATTTAATTTATCCTGAGATACGTAACAGAAATTATCTTATAACGCAACGTCAAATATTGTCATTCTAATTGGTTTTCCCACTCACAGTAATATTGTAATCATCTATTGGTAATCGATCAAACTTGATATCCTTAATAAAAGCTTGGCCTTCAAGAGTGAGCAGCAAATATTCTGAGAGGTATCCAAAATATTCATCTCGATCGATAATCTCTGTAATTAAACAAAGCAGTTGCTGAGCAGTGATTTTAATTAGTGAATTAATATAACATGATGCAAGCATGCTTTTAATTGTCTTTGATGATTTATGCATCTCATAAAATGGGATAACTTCGAATACCCGTATTTGTTTTGTTGAGCCATTTCTGATATCCCTCGAACCAGGAGTCGACTGTACGATTATTAACGTAAGGATTATGTCGCAAAGCATCCATCAGTAAAGCTAATTCTGTTTCATCTTCATAGTAGTCGACACCTGCCATATAAATTCCAGCTCTCTTGCCATATTTTGGAAAATATTCCTTTAGTTTGTTATGAAATTGTATAGGATAAGAGTCTTGATTTAAGTACCACAAGGGATCGAAGTTCTGTTCTAGCTGAAATATTCCATAGATATTTACAGTTAAGAAGCAGCAAGTCAGAAATATCACAATCATTTTAACTGTTGGCTTGATGACAGTTGGTCCAATGTATCTCTTAAATATTTTTTGCTGTGTGTTACGTTGGCTACATTCATTTGGTTTCCATTGTTGTTTTCGTTGACAGCAACAACCTTCTTTATTTAACTCCAGTCGTCTCTCATCGAAGACCAGACAACTTACGAAGAATGTTATCTCAAAGATGTACAAGAAGAGGATGCCCAACGTGGCAAAAGCACAGAATGACTCAAGGAATGGCATCACAGTTGTAATTCCTATGGCAAAGGCTACTATATTTGTGATGGACGTTAGTGTTATTGACATTCCTGAATGCTGCAATGCCTTTGCTATTCTCAATGGGATCTTCTGTGATTTATCACTATCCGATAAATTCTCCAAACTCTGCATAATAACAAACATGTCATCTACACCAATACCTAATAAGAGGAATGGCAATATCGGATGTATGGGACCATAGTAATATCCCATATAGTAACAAAGTCCATAGGCAGATAAAATGGCCTGACCGACCACTGATACTCCAACTATTGATAAATAAATTCTTTGCTGCACTATGTTGCACCGACCTATCATGATTATTACGTATATGGCTATTAATGACAATCCACAAAATAGGATTGTCATATTGTTATTGAGCACTTGGTGAAGAAAGTCTGTAAAGCTCCTGGAAGCGACAGCATACACATGCATCCCTTCTGGTAAACTGCGATTCGAATATAAAACTTTCTCAATGAATTCCAATTCCCATTCTGCAGAATGTGGATTTGATTTCTTCAATATCCAATTTAGTATCGTGGCTTTCGCACCAGTTATTCTTCCAGATCCGTCAAACTTCATATCGGAGAGTAACGCTGCGATATCCAAAAGCATATTGTTATTTGTTCTGGAATAAGAAGACATTGCTTAATGAATAGTCTACATTATCGTGGATATTTAAATTGTATTATTTATTACTTGTTTCTGAATGCTTTGTTTACGTCATTTAATATTTCCTCCTTTGTCAAATTGTGAATGTCTTTAAGTCTTTCATTGGACCATATTTCTAGAATTGACTGATATATACATTTATTCTCCAATGAACTCATGTTCAACTTATTATAGAGTCCACCGATGAATTCATGCTCGATCAAAGGCTCCTCAACGACGTCGGATTGAAACCATGTAAAATACCTAAAATTATTTACATATAATTTTTCAAGTATTAATCAAGCCAATCGAAACAGTAAACAGAAGAAACACAGAATAACAGCTGCTGGAAAATCATTCAAGAGTTTTATTTATAGTGCTCACCCTGCGCATACGTCACGCCAAGCTTGGTTATTCACTACTATATCTTTTACAGCATCCTCCATGTCACTGATCTATGTTCAGAGGAAACAAAAGAAAATAGATGGGACAACTAAAGTATGGGTATAAAGAAACAATGTTACTTCTCTAAATAGATTAAGAAAACTTATTCAATTAAGATCATTTTTCAAAGATTTTCCTCACCGCCTTCAGAACTTCTGGATCCAATACATTCGGAGCAATGACAATGATACTTTCGTATCTGAGATCATGATGGAAATGTTTTTTGACCCAGTCTGCATCTGCCCGAACAACTGAGTCCAACGGGATGAAAAGCTCAACATCGTCGATCTCTTCCTTCCATAATAATATACCTGGACCGCAGACTCCACTCACGCACAGTGATGCTATTAACCATAGCCAAGGTTTTGTACCTATGCTCAATCCTATTCTGAAAATGTAATTAGCTTTATAAATTATCACTATATCATTCTTTCATACAAACTATAATTAAACATGCACAATGTCGTAAGAGTATTATACTGATATCGGGTTACTAAAAGCAAAAAGGCGTATAAACATAGGATATACACCAGACACATGCCCTTTTGTTTTTAGTCACACGCTATATAAATAAGTAATATAGATTTGGTTAACATATATCTTGAAAATTATCTTATGAAATTTATTTAGATATAAAAGAAAACGTAAATTCATTAATATATATGGAACTTATTTTAGAATTGTTTCGCTAATATTGCTTGTAATTAAACCTTATAGAGAGTCATGTCAAATTTATAAAGTTTGCCCCCCACCCCCCGGGTGAGTAGGTTCTCTGACCCCACACGGTTTCACTTGAAGATTAATCTTATACGATTAAACGCTATATAGGACTTTTATACACGTTATTTTATCAAAAAATATTTAAATCTGTATAATTGTTTATCTCGTTAGGATTATAATTAGATCTAGATTGGCTAATTAAGAAAAACTTATTTATGATTAATTTCTAAAAGCGGTCAAGAAACAAAGAAGGTACTAAGAACTCTAACCAGCCCATCTTTTTTTTTCGTTACTCTCTTACTTCCAAGAAATACTAAGACATTTCAAGTTTAATTAATCATAAGTGGTCTAGGTTATTATAACTATAGGATTGGTATCCGAATAATTGTTGGACAATAGTAATAGTTATAAATCTAAGTGATCCACGTGCTACGTTAGAAAAAAAAAAGAAAAAAAGTGACAGTCTGTTCTTATTGCAAGGCTGACCACGTCTTCTCTACTTAAATACGTAATTGTTGCTCCATTAAAGGCGGGTATATGCCGAGACTTGTCGGCTCTACTTACTAACTAGAGTCTTGGAACATTTCGCACGCGGATGAAAATGTCATCTCAGAATGCCAAGTACATCTAAGTCTAGATATCAATATATAAAAATATAAGTATAACATTTATTGTACAAATATTTTAAATTTCATTACCAATCCAGAGGGTGTCAAAATTGATGTTTAAAATTTATAAATGAATTTTCAATATTCAAATTTTAGGGAACAAGTAACACTCATGCGAATAATAGCATAACTTTTTTTATTTCTTTCACCTACACTACAGTTATTTAACTGACTACAGGAGTCACTTTTTTCTCTTACCGATTTTGAAAAAAATTCTATTATATCCAAAACTATACGCAGCTTCACTTACCGGTAAAATAAACAGTCAAAATTGAGATGCACGTTCATCATCAGATCCTTACATTGTTTCCACACGGTATTCTTGACAGCTTCTTGTCCAGGTTCCATGACGAGTTGTCACTGCTCCGTATCCAAATGCTGACTGAGCACTAGGGACGACCCTAACAGCCGCATGTGCTACACGAACATGGTACATACAGTAGACGATGGAAGTAATCTACCATAATTATATGTATAACGTACCGTAGCTTCGTTTCGCCTCTGTATAGGGACGTGACTGATGTCAAGTCAAATGAAGTACCCATAGCTAAGTAAAAATACCATAAGACTAACTTGATACAGTAATACCGTATAACGTTGATCTTTAATATGATAACAAGAATAGATACAGGTACTTTAAATCAATTTTGTAATATGTATATATACAAGTATCTTTTGTTTAAGATAACGTACTTACTTTATTTACATTTAATAGACGTGATTACAATCAGGTTAATATATGAGTGAACATTTTGAGAATTAATTCAAATTCAGCAAATCTTTATTCGACTTCTCACGCCCTACCCTTGACTGTATGAGCTTTCTCTTGACTTATTGTAAAAGCGACTTTTTACTGTTTTGGAGGAAAAAGCTAAGAGTCATTGCATAGCGGTACAAAATGAGGATGACTGGATATGAGTCCATGTACGGTAACGTGATGCAAGTCATTCAGCTGTTTAAATACGATATCAGTTAACCGAGAAGTTTGAGTATTCGCTTTGACTCCGGTCAACTGACCTTTTACTATTTTTGACATATATTTTTGTCAACGGTCTAGGTCAAGTGGAATAAGTGCCTGCACAAGTTGCTAGACTCTTTTATTGGCTGGTATTGCATAAAACATAACAAATATACTTTAAAGGGCTGATTCTCACTGATTGTTGGCCATGGTAATTTTCCAAGGATTATTAACAACAGTTTTTATTATAATTTAAGATGCACTTTTGCCTCCACGTTTATTTCATACTTTCTGTCATAATCCTTATTTCAGGATAAGGTGATTCCATTCTAACAGTGATTATTAATGTCCTGTACTGTTTACTCTCACTGGTTATACATTAACATTGTATTCA
>JARQTJ010000128.1:13162-109165 GCA_030142635.1 Trachelus troglodyta | reverse complement strand
GAAGACAAAAAATACGAAATGATCCAAAAGCTTACGAAAATTAAAAAAATTAAAAATTAAAATTAAAAAATTAAAAAATTAAAAATTTGATTTTCATTCTCGATATTTTAAAGTTGTAGCAAAATCCTATCGGACTTTCATTTTTACAATAAAATAGAGTAATAATATGCATTAAAAAAAAAGAAAAGTTTAATTATAGAATTGAAAAATTTTTAACCAAAAAAGTAACAGTTAGAACAGAATCACCCATAACCGCCTGACACTTTCCTACCTGCTAAACTTATATTTACAGGCATTAGCATATAGTTGTATATTTATTAATAATCGGGTATCTGATACACATACAAAATCAGATTTGTTATTCAAAACGATAAAGAACTGTGTCAATATTGATATTACGTTTATTAATTGAATTAATATGATTTTATGTGTGAGGTATTTAATTAAATGTGACAAAAATTATATTTTATATCCTCATTGTAACATCAAAAATATCCTAGACAATATTGCGCTATGCCTCATCGTGTCAATCATGTCTGTGATGCATGTACTAATTGTAAGTAGGTAACCTATTCGGTGTCTGCACTATGAACACGCAACGGTAACTTGTGGTTTTGTTAATATGAGTCTTGGTTATTTCTGTTTTGTTGTATGGCTCTTGTAGGGTTATGCCGGTCAGCAGACACATACTTATCTGTAATTACTGACAATTAAACCGGTTTAAGCTTTCGTGCCAGACAGTCTATTGAGTTTTTGTAGATGCGTGTCAGAAAAAAAAACTTTTAATATTCTCAAACGTCATCGCCATTGCCTATACATTTAACTTTATGAAATTTACTTTTAAATTACCTTCTACGTGTTTTGGATCTAACGATGCACGTAAACGACTATCATTAGCCAAGTATAATGCAATTGATACGTCAGTATGACATTTGGAAAGTGAAGTGTAACGAGAAGAGATTAGTTTCAGTATTTATTGCGCTCCTTGGTGACACGATAAATAATACTATGAGATGAGGATATAAATTAGTAAGCGATCTTCGTTTATATGGAAAGAAGAAAATTACAGTCTTATCTATACAATGTTTGACGATAATTTGAGAAAGTGAATTTAAAAATAGTTGAAGCTGATGATTCTTTTTCAAATTTGCTGTGATTTCCATATCCCATCACTCTTTACACCATCAGTGACTTTAACCTTGACAATATGAATGATAAGAAAGAGAAATATGAAATTTCTTCATTCCATTTCAAAATCTACTTGAAAAGATAAATTAGCAGACGGCTTTAAAAAATCGTTTATGTACAGTATCTTCCTTTCGTTATCATGTTCTGTATGACTTGTAGTAAGATGACTCTCTTGTATTCATGTCGATACGAATAAACAGAATCTGATAGTACCTACACATTTTTTATGTCTGACGTCCACTCTCTCGCTTTGCTGATTCAGAGTATCCATAACGGGCGAAAGCAGATTACCTGCGAGTGTGGTTTGACTTTCAACTACCTATTCAACACCGCTCCATAGAGATGGAAGGAAGATTCAATGTATGGAGTCGGCGTGGGTTTGACGATGGTGGCCTCAAGGTAGGGAATTTATCGAGTGAATGCCTTTCTCACAATTCGCAGATCCCTCAGTGTGTTCGCTTCCTCTCTGTCCGATGGACGTACTCCCATTTACTTTGGGAGAGCATTCTGGGACGCGGCTTTTCCAAATCTCCAAACATCGCGAAACTACTGCTATTCGCCATTCGTTGTCTAGTCACGGGTTTTCCAATAGTTTCCAATCGTCTTACTCATGTACGGCAAAAGCAGACAAATACTGTGAGTACCATTTGTAGTATTATTGTCAGTACCGGAACTTACCTGTAAATCAAAAGAAAGTTTGAAATAATTTTCAATAACAACAAATTTTTAATTACTATATGCGTTACCTGTTGTCATCCTTATCGTATTTTTTTACTTTTTCAATAATTATATTAGATAGTACTTTTTTTTAATCACTTGTAAATCATTTGACTTTGTAATGACTGACTGTGTAAAAATTTGTACTATAAGTAAAATATTCGCTACACATCCTTATTCTTGTAGTAGGGCGTAACGGTCAATCAGAATGACTGGGAGATGATTTATAATAATGCAAATCTATAGAATCATTTCGTGTTTAGCACAGCAGTTGTATTAAAATTTTTGGAATCGTACATTTAAATCAGACACAGAGTTCGTAATGGGAATTAACGGTTTTAGAAAGTCATTGGCTATGCAAACGACTACGGGTCATCAAGTGTTCCTCATGCCGGATCATGGGGCACGTGGACGTTCGATCCTTTTTTTACCTCTCTTTTACTATCCTAAATTATGTGTATCTCTCTTCAATCGTTCCGTCCTTTTCTACTCTCTCCGTTTTGCCTTCTGTTTTTAATCTTTTACTTCTTCTGTCGCTTCTTTAGATTCTGTTTTCCTTTTCTATCTCCGTCTTGCACCGTTTCAAATTGTCCCAGGATTTCGGGCACTTACGTTTCTGGATTTTCAACCAAAAATCAACGAAAACATCGATGACCCAGTTGAAAAGTGTCACACCTATTAGATGATTATCCTACAAATAATAATCTTGCCAAATTAAAGGCACGACTGTCAGTGTCATCTATAGGAATTATTTTGAAATTGCTTATACACTTTCACACGAAATGCATCGTGCTACGTAACAAAATTTGCGCAAGTTCTCACCTGGAAATTAGTATAAGTTATTTTATTTATTTGACAGGTCGAGGAGGTGTATAAAAATATATGACGACCTCGTTGTAAAATTCTTTCTGAGATTCGTCACCTTTGCGAAAATCTACTTCAAAACTTGCGCCTCCTTATATATACGCTTGTGAAATTCTTAAGAATTTCGTATTTACTTCAACAGAGAGATTTGTTCTTCATGTAAATATTTTAACAGCTCCAGAATCTCATTACGTACACTCTATGCTAATTATGCTGTATGTACACATACAATATCGTTATATCATACATGAGATGTATCAAAACGTTTAGAAGCTCTATACTTTCCACTGTCAGTATACACTGTACGAATTGTATATATTTTTATGCACGTCCATTCACCTTGACCGAAGAAAGTGTCACGCCAGCTTGAACCATGTTCGTACAACTTGAACTCAACTATCATCGTCACTTCATCACGAACAATGACCGCACCAGATTCTATTTTACTTCATTCCATTTGGATCCTCTTAGGTTAAGTTTTTTATTTCCGCCTAGAAAAAAGAAATTTAAGGTACCCCCCGGCAATATATCCAATAACTATTTATTATAAATATATTTATTAGCTGTCATTCATATATTCTAGTTGTATCGTCTGATCTTCGTCCTCTAAGTCTACTTAATTTTGCCATCCCGATTTAATCTTTTTCGTCTTCTTCATGCAGTAACTCGTTCCCGTTTACGCACGGAAATTCCCTTCTTTTGCAAACACGCAATAAGAACGCACTTCGATCCTACGTATGTATCTCTAGTTCACAACTGGGTCGCTGGAATATTCACGCGGATACCATTTACTATATTAATTCTCATATTTTTTACAGTAACGTCAATTAAGTACGGTGACTCGTGTCACGTTTTAACGACAATAATTTTGCTCCACTACAGAGAAGTTCATGCTATTTATTGGGACTAAATTAGGATTCGGAGAGATCGTGCTATCCTTTTTTATATCTTCAGCAAAATTGGTTGTCTAAGGAGAAAAAAAATTACAAATTTATATATTCATAGGAGAAGACTATTAGTTCTAGAATAGAAGCAGGACAAAAATTCAATTTAAAAATTAATAGCTTTATACTTAAAATTGGAAGCATATAGCGATGCGCAATAACAATTTAATTTTTCAATGTAATAGTTTAGATTTGAACACTGTTACTAGAACGCACAAAACGGTTTTTTAAAAACATACTCTTCTATGGATAAAAGATCAACTATTTTGAAGCTTCAATAATTATGGGTCTAACGGTTATACTTTTTTTTCCGTCGACCTCCTTTGCGTCATGCGTTCTATATGCGTTACGCGTTCGAAACTTCGATCCGTTCCACCAGTATTTTCCGATTTAACATTCATTGTAAGGAAATCTTAAAGATGCCTGATCGTCTCTTCTATAGAAATAAGAATCACTTATGTGGTATCCAGACGTCCTAGAAAAATTGAATGTTATCAACGCAATATCTTATATAGATTTTTTGTTAGTTTGACTACTAAGAGTGATCATTAACCTTGTTTGCTTTCTTTTTTTTATAGAGCCATGAAGAGAGTTACGTTATTCATTATCCTGTCGCTGGCGATAGTTGATGCACAGTTAAATTTCGATGGGAATCCTTTAACGGATGATAACGTATACACAGCAGAAGAATCACATTTTTCCGAAAGATCTGCAAGAAAAAATTCACTGAGTAATAACGAGAATGAAGAAAATGTTGATTCTTACCTGGCAGCTGCAAAGAGCTCTCAGGCGGAGCATCCTCAAAAGATGTATCCTGTGGATGTAAAAGAATCTTTGGAGGATTCAACAAAAGATACATTTGTTGTTACCCAACGTCAGTCACAATCTAACATTAATCAAAGCGATTATTATCAAAATATAGAAATTCCTGTGACACCTGCTCCAGAGAATAAGCTAATTTTTGTGACACCTAGAAGCGAATTGGCACAGACACGTCTGTTACAAAGTGTGGTGCCACAGTCAAATCTAATCAGTTCCAGTCAGCAAAGACAAGAATCGCCCATGACACTGAACGATATTGCATTAAATTCTTTTTTGAATTCAAAGACGCTCCAAGAGTCCCAACAGGCACTAGAATATTTTTTGAAGAGCAGACAACTGACATCTCAAGTTGTTCAACCCAGAGTCTCGGACATTGTTCTTCCTCAACAGCTGGATCAGCAGCAACAACAAGCTATCCAGCAGAATTACAATATTGGTAAACAATTGTCAAATCCTTTGGAACTTCAAGGATTTTCCAATCCTACTCAATCAATTTCATTGAGCGAATTGACATCAAAATATATTCAAGGACCATACAATCTCAGTCCACTGACTCCACATCCTCCAGTGATTCAAGCAAGAAACGATTTTTATCGGCCAACAAGATATCCAGGTTATCGTCGGCCAATCAGAAGATATAATGTAAAACCATTTCATGCTCAATCAAGAATCGGTCCAGGACCATTTTATAAAGGTGTTGCTCCTCCAGGTAGATTCCCTTCAAAACCGATCGAAGTGATCTATACAAGGCCACCCGGATTTGGCCACAAGTCTCCTTACTTCAGCAACCCACCGGTTCCGTATGAAGATGCCAGTGCTTGGTTCCCCGATGCTGATCATCCTCCTCCAGACAAGAATATTTATTGGTCTCAATTGTACGCTCAGTCCTACGATCCTCATTATTATAACTACATAGCAAAGACTGGCAAGATCAAGCCCCATCTCTATGGAAAGTTTGACAAGCATGATGATGGACTTTTGGCTGAGCTCTATAAAAATTTCAAAAGACACGGTCTAAAGAATATTATGACCCCGACGTTCTTGTTGGGTATGACGATTCCAGCAATAACGCTAATGCTCTCAGCTTTAATTCAGAAGAGGTCTCTGGGTCGATCAAATGACAGTGACCTTGTCGCTGAAGAACAGATTAAGGAATATCTGGAAAGAGTGCAAAAAGCTATCAAGTGCTACGATAGAGATTCCACAGACAGTCAAGACGAAGATACGGAGTGTTAATAGTGTAATATAAAAGTCAGGTATGAGCATTACATGAACAATGTAAACTTGCTATTCAGGTTCTATGAATCTCTAGCGAGTATTGTAACTTAAGATAATTTAAAAGCAATACATCTATACATCCTTATTACATGTATTTCCGTATTTATTATTGCTATCCATCAGATGATTACCAATCAGTGCTTCCTTGTTTACATAATGTCACGGGCAAAGATATAAGCACCGCTAATTACAAGCTCAACGTCTATAAAATAAATCACGCTCTATGATCTTCACTAGGTATTGGCACCAACCACTAAGATAAAGATCAGCTATTAATAGCAGCAACATCCACGTGATGGTCACGTATAGAAAAACACTTTGCTCTCTTAACCCTCGTTACTTTTCTTACTATGCTTAAGTAAGAACTTTCGCTAACGCAAGCCCCTGTCATATCCTCATAACTGCAAGTATCATCAACAGGCATTGAATGCTTAGAGAATGGCAGTGAAATCTTATGCTGCTGTTCATCGTCTGGTATCTCTCATTTGAATGCTCCGGGAAATTGAGTAAACGGCTCAATCTACACGCTCAGAGCAAGGACACACGTTCCATGACTTCTGTAGTTCTGATCGATGTTCGTTCAGAGTGACAATCTTTGTTGAATATTTTCACAAATCAGCAACACACCTTAACTTCTTGAAACTCGAATGATAGTAGCGTTGTTTCTGCGATTTATCATTTTACCTTGTAACAAAATTAACATACGTAAATCACTGTTGGTTCTGTTCTGATTCAATAAAGGAATTAGTCAATGAGATACTCAGGATAATGATTAGAAGTGGTTAATTCAGTTATTGGATCCTTATTCAAAGCAATTACTGGACCGGCCGTCATTACTGTTACTCCGTTACTTCCTGGCAACTGCTATATCGACGTGGAACGAGTGTTACACGGTTTTGCGGTCATGACGTCGCATCATCGAATCCAGGACAGGTTTAGCAGGTGGAGCGATTTAATCAACCTGGTTGGATCCAATGATGTATGGATAGTAAAGCATATCTTCGATCGTTAGACAAGTGATCGTCATACGATAAAAATTTATAATCCTAGATCATGTATAAAATATATTGTTTTCCGAATTCTAAAACAGTGAATGATCAAGTGAAGTATGAATGATCATTCGATTACATCATATGAGTATATCAACTCAGAATGCGTATACAGCTGTTCTGAGATTATATTTTTCTTATATAACCAACAATAAAATTTATTTGAATACAAACGGAGATCCTGATATTTCGAAACTTTAGAAAGTAGGAAAAATAACCTTTCGCGTGAGATACAGTAAATTCACACGTATTCGCAACACTTTTTTTTCTATAAATATTCTTACAATGTATAACGAGTTTTCTCCTTTTTTTTGTGAATAAGTAAATGAATTTTCCAAGGAACCTTCTTCGTTTCACTGCATAATTTATGTTCTACGTAATTAAGCAACGTACTTTGGTAACGTATTGTTAAGTTCATTGATCCTTATATTCTTACATAATTATGTATCCTTGTTATGCATAGAGAACTAAACTATTCAGCTGCGGCATTGTCAGACGTCTCGGTACAGATTTAATATAATCGAATTATTTAATCGAACAATTGGCGGCTTAACTCGCGGGTCATGAGATCCGAAACGATGTGTTCCACGAGATAACGGCCAATTAGTTTCTCTAAGAGATACCATTAGCGCAGAGATGACAAAATTATTAATAACATACGGGCGTGAATAAGGTTCTCGACGCTTCGTGATACTTCAGTCCACTGCAGTATATGTCACTTGTAACAATGAGTCAGTAAGAGCTTTGTCTTCTGGCCAGTATTAACTTTTGTTCGCACTTGGCACACTTTTGCTTTTCGCACTCGTTACCGCTAGTAATTGACGCCATTGTCAATGATATGAGAGTTCATTGTAGCAGTATTAAATAATAAACGTCAGACCTTGTAGATATTACATATAATTTTTTTAATATCATTATTCTCACATCATAATATTTCACTGTGTGTATTCTGATATAATGGACGCCATTGAGATTCGAATATTTAAAATTTAATTATACTTTCGTGTATTTTACTTGAAATAAATATTTTGAAAGGCCACTTCTCTGTGGCTTGTAACATATGTAAGTCCCCTGAACTTAAGATATTTTATTCGTAAAGCTTACTCATGGAATTATCAGGGTTACTCTTTAGGGGCTGTTCATACGGAATAAGAAGATTGTTTGTTAATGATTTGTGTAACGTGAATTTGTATTGCTTTTTTACTATCAATGTTATACATCTTGACTCCCATAAACTATACTAAGGTTCTGGCAAAATGGTAAAACGCCATGCACTATTACTATGCTTGTACATACAGATTGTTGAGCTTTATATTATGCGGTATTTAACACATCTTAAGCGGGAAACGCTTAAACGTTTCGTGCATATTATTATTAAAGCGCGGGAGCCGGGAAAAGTCGTTTTCTACGTATTATCGGTGGGGTGCGAGAAACTTGTAAATACGGGCTTAAGGGCAGTAATTTATTATGTAGAAACCTGCCGATTCTTAGAATTTAAGACAGAAGGGAAACGATAGTCGCCCGCTATATAGTGAGAATTTGGCGAGAAAACAACCGCTTAAAACATGTTAATAATAAAATATATTTTTTTATTGTGTCTTGTATAAATATAGTTTTGTCTCTATACTCCTGTACAATTTCAAATTCCTAGGGCGTACGAAAAGATTCAAGATCCTGGAGAGAGCACTTATATCTTTCGTTTCAGCATCTCAGTGGACCAATAGTCTTCTTCAATTTTGCCTTAGTATAATAGAATATAATGGTCTTGTAAATATGAATATACAAAAAAGTAATGCAGCAGGAACGATGGCACATGAAATAAAGTTAAACTGCTACATTGGTAAAACTAATTACGTCCAAAAATCATGGTCATGGAAGAACATTAATAGAATCTTGAAAATACGTTAGAAAAGCATAAGACTAAAAAATACTTAATAGTGGGAAAAAATAACGCATTTCATTTCTACTTGTCTTATAAGAAAAGTCTAGCTCTATGTGCCCTAATTAATCGGCTGAATAAATGCTATGTAGACAGTGGTGTAGCCTCTAAAATATTATCTAAGAGCACCATTATACAAACCCTAATTAAACAAAATTTAAGCAAGAGTTCGATTATGAAATACAGGTTGAAAAAGGTTACACTAAAATAGTGTCTGTGATAAATTGATTATGAACTGCTACATTTCTTGTTACTAGGTCTAACTACAAAATACATAATGTTGGCAAGAATTTTTGCAAACAGCATTGAATTTTTTAGTGTAACAAAAGACCGTTGCGTACTTACATTTCTTTTTTGTTCGTTATTTTATTTATCTTAAGTATCTTTGGCAGTGA
The DNA here is from genome assembly GCA_030142635.1 of Trachelus troglodyta. Classification (NCBI taxonomy): domain Eukaryota; kingdom Metazoa; phylum Arthropoda; class Insecta; order Hymenoptera; family Cephidae; genus Trachelus; species Trachelus troglodyta. The sequence goes on along the minus strand of JARQTJ010000128.1, from coordinate 99,969 downwards.
CGACAATGTTCACATGCCACAACGATGACTAAACGTTATGACACTTTGCAAATGTTATATTTATTTAAGTAACAATCAGCATCTCCAAAAACCTTGAAACTTTGATCGCACTTGTCATTATTGGTAGAAATGATTAATTGTCAAATATACTACCTAGGACCTTGAGGAAAATCAATTCTAGCCAAACAAAACATTTTAACATGTACGAAGTGTGTTTCTACATTTTAACTATTTCGCTTCTTTTAAGCCTTAAGAGTTTCTGGTTTAAAGTTATAAAAATTCGCAAAAATATTGCGCTTTTTGGCGCCTACTTTACAATATTCTACAGAAAATAAACAATCGAACGGTATTGTATAATATAATTTCTATTTGCATTGTTATCGTCTATCTATTTATACATATATTACATAGTACACCGTACATATACTCAGGCCTATAATTATAAAAAAAAAATTTATAAGCATTCATTTTACACTTTTATCAGTTACATCCAAAGTTTGTATGACCAGTGTCTACTGACTATAAAAATCCTTTTGCTTTCAGTCTGATCTTTACTATTGACACTTTATCAGATTACTGACTCATCGAATCACATCATAAATAAAATAAAGATTATCAAAATTTCTTTCTCTTTGTCGCATCATATTTCAAATCGTCCATTTCTCAATTCAATTTTCAAAATATGCTGTACATATGAAAACAATTTTTAACTATCGAATGATTAACAACAAGGACGTTTAAATAAATCTCTGTCATCTTTTTCACCCCGTAAAAACTAAACAAGTCGTAGGTTCCTCTAGACCAGATATGCCTCAACAAAACTAGTCTTGTTATACAATTTTATACACAACTAATTACTAATTCGTTGGCTTTTAAATTGCGTTTACATATGGTGGTCTAATTAAAAGATGTTACGTACAATGTGGTGTTTCATTATTTGTACTATCATGAGGAATAGTAAAAAAATGTGTCTACGTCATGAGATGTGAACTTTACATATTGCATTATGTTCAATTATGCAAATTCTCTCAATAAGCATATGTGCACTATCACCGATTGACTTACAGTCGATAGTGTGAACGAGTAACCTCGGCGGGAGAAACAAAGGAATATTTCTACATGATGTAATACTCTTTGTCTAGTATCTATCTCAGTATCGATTATTATAATCGTGATATAATATATTTTACATTAGGCAAGTCAATCAAACGCTTCTTCCTTGAAAGCAAGATCAATAGCATAGCTAACATCCTTTAAAATAAAAGCCGGTTTACACAATGCTTCATCGATTGGTAAAAAGTCTCGTGCACTGTGATCTGGGTTAAATTCTGCATCTCGTTTATGTACACCAGTTTCTACTAGAATACTTATACAAGCTTTTGCTCTGGGAGTATCATTTTGCGTATCCACAAAAGGGACAGGACGTCTTGTCTTACTATCTTTTGGAGAATAGTGGCTTGATAGATATTTATCATATAAATTTGCTCCAAACACGTCAGTATTGATGTTGTCACTGAAAATAAAAGACTTATTAAAGTCATGAGTTGAGTAATCATATCGAAAAGAGGCGTAGATTTAAATGAATGATCTTTGGCAAATAATCGCGCTGTTTACGCACTCTGATTATAAGACTGAAAAAATTGATTTTGGTCATTTCACTTATGCAGCAATGAGAGTAAAGAAAATTGTAAGCGCATTATGTTGCTCAGTCATATTTGGAAACTGACAAAAAACTATGATGATGTAACAGGAATGTTTGTTTAAGACAAAATTTATAATTTGATTATAGAATTTGGAAGCTTATAAGAATCAGAAACATTAATAACTGAAAATCGAGGAGAACATGCCGATGTGATATATGCATATTTAGAGATATATAATCTCTAAATATTTTGTTCATCATGTGACAGTTTCAATGAAGACTGGTAGTTGCAGTCAGATAATATCTATTGTGCTACCTATTGCAGACTCTATTTTTGGATACACTTTCAGGGTTGAAGAGAACAAACAGGGCCAAATGATTTATGCAACTCTCTTAAGAGAAACGATAACACGTTCTGTTAAGATTAAAATTGTATAGAGGATGTTATATCTTTTATCAGAAAAACAAGAAAGATAACTCCTTAAGTAAAGAGTTGCCACACTTTCACTTGTTTCTTTAGTAAATGTTAGAACTGCTATCAGTTAGACTTTCATCCGAATTAGAGACTCTTAGGAAGAATAGGTCATGGAATCGAATAACAGTTAATAAGCGACTTACCCGATTGCGTAGATAGTATCAATATTTTCATTAATCCCAATCGATTTAGCATGTTGAAGAAGCATTCGATTGGCATGGTGATATGTTATTTCACTGGGTTTGCCAACAAGGGCAGTATATACCATATTTTTGCTGGTAACCTTCTTATATAGATTTTCCAGACAGGATAAATAAGCACCATGGCCATATCTAGGAATAGGAGCTTCAGACACCCACAGTAAATCCATATTACAAGCGATGACAGGAATGTGAGGTTGAGGTATTAAGCTTGGTAATGCTGATGGCATTCCATTTGTCATCAGTAAATCCACCATCAATTGTAACGATGTTTCCCAATTTATTGGCTCACTGAGTAGTACGATACCTTCTATCTGAGGAAAGCTTGGATCTACTGGACCACACCTAGGGTTCCTTTTTTTCACATTTATGTAATCCAGAGAAGGAAAATTTTGCACGAGTTCCTCCATTGTGGTGGTTTTCTTAAAACCAAGTTCTTTTGCTATTTCTCTAACTGGTCCTTGCCCAGATATAAGAAATTGTCTATTATGAAACTGTTTAAACATCTGCAATGGTGAATGAGCCATTATCACCTGATCTTCGGATACTTCAAATCCTATCCATTTGGATAAATCTGCAGCTTTTTGGCTACGTAGTGCACTACCACTGTTGGTCACGAATACAGTTGGTACTTTAAATTTTCCATTGTCACCCTGTAGTTTTTTAAAAGCTTCTGGAACTGGTGGCAGCAATCTTTTCCCACGCACTATCACTCCGTCAATGTCAAAAAGTAATCCAAACTTTGGCTTAGAACTTAAATGCTAAAAAAAATCAAATGTTAATTAAAATATATATATTTTTCATAGTAAATATTTAAAAATATTACTGAGTATACTATAATAAATATTTTAAACAATTATAATAACACTACACACTATATATATATTAATAATTTGCTATAATAACAAGATTATCCCCATATGCGTTTTGTTAGTATTACAGATAAAGTTAATAAATCATATAATATTAATTTGGCCAACAGTCTATATAATTATCTGTCATAAATAACCATAGAACCTGAAATAAATTTCAAAAAACGTTAGATCGTTAAAATAAAATACCACGAATTTTTAGTAATTTTTTCGAACGTCCCAACATTTGCAAGGTAAACAAAAAGATATCAATTCAAATATTGACGAAAATCAATTAAAAAAGCCATAAACGATTGAGAATTATGCTGACATCTCTTCCACGATACTTTATTATACCATAAAACAGTGATTTATCACCTAAAACTAAACAACAATAAATATACAGTATTTCATATGTTTTCAGTTTATTTAAATTGTATATTCGATAGAAATCGTATATAGATAAGGTGACATTATACAATGTTTAAAACATGAGCATTTCTGCTGAATAACGTTCCGTAGGCAAGTTAAAATATCACTAAGGAAGAAAGGCCGTTACAATACGAACGTAATCAATTATCCTGCAAAGGGAATAATTGACTCTGTTACTCCAAAAACGTAAACACACGTGGTTCACAAATTAAATCAGAGAATTCGCGCACATTACGGTAAAGTAGATCGAGACACATGTGTAATGAGATTTTATATTAAAAGAAAAAGATAAATACCGTAAAACAAGAGATGTTTCTAAATACATATACAAAGTCATGCGAGGCCATTATCATTGAGCAATGTAAATAGATTAAGTGTGCATCTCTTGGTTACTTCCAAAACTATTATCATGTTGAATAACATGATTCACAAGGTTTTAACTCACTCTGGCTCCGGAGAATTTCTTGATGTCAGGCCGCAATAATATTTTCATGATTGCCATTTTCACGAGGGCTATTGAATAATGTATTTTCAAAATCACAATTTAACACTAGACTATGTACAATTAGCGACTAATCGCGGCTCGTGCATAATGTTACGTTTGCGGGTGTTGCGGGTTAAAGCTGGCACAACCACAATACAATGTCTATAGAAACTGTTTGATTGTGGTATTCGCGACCGCCCCGCCAGATGGCACTGCTATTTGCGTTTTCCCATTTTCAGATTAACCACAATTTGATACTTATTTGTCCCTATGATTTTGAATAGTGTTGATGCTCAATACAATCTATTTAACATTTTATAAATGGTAATCAAGATTTTTTGCTATAAATTCACGTAAGTAAGTAATGAAATGAAGACTGCAAATGATAATTTATCTAACAGTACTTGAACAAAATCTTTTGTTATAGGAACTAACAATTGAATTCATGATTTGAGCCTGTGTACCTAATATAATATAATATGCAAAATTCTGCATATGTTGCCTGGCGAAATATTATTTTTCAAATTATTTCTTATTCCATTTGTTTAATAGTATTTCATAGTCAATAATTTTTTCAGAAAATTAAAATTAAAATTTGGTGTTAAGTTGGCCGGCACTCTTTTTTTTATAACCGAATTTAACAGCATTGAATATAAACGGTACATTTTGATCGGAGCACATTTTCTCAGCGCTCTCATCTCACTTTCGAACACACCTATAATGCTTCGGAGCACGTAATAACGTTTGGACAAACGGACTTATCGCTTTGGTTTTTCCAAAAAAACTGTTGACTATCAAACGTTATTACAAGCCTATAAAACATTATCAAACAACTATCAAGTGATTGGAAGTAGAAAAAGTTTGCAATATTGCTGAATTCAAGGGATTATCTGTTCGAGAAACCAATTGTATCTTATCGATTGAGATCCTCGAATCGCATATGGTTTTTTTCATTTTTCCAGCAAACGATGAACTATCAAACGTTTTTATTAGTTAATTCATAACTATCAAACGATTCTGTATCGATTGAGCTCCTTAAATGCTAAATCCGATTAGAAACAAAAACCTGCAGGCAAACTTCACACCAGATTTGATTTTGATTTTCTGAAAAAAGTATTGATTTTCAAACGTTTTTATTATCAAACACTATAAAACGACTGGAATAGGAAAAAGTTTAAAAAATAAAAGTTAGCCGGTCAACTTTACACAGGTTCAAATTCTAGATACTTTTTAAACTATTGGTATCACTTATTCGAACTAGCCTTACCTTCGAATCAAGATGCGAATGTGGGTGAATATGATAGTGAAATTAGATTTCTATTATTAATTCTTTAATCAACTGTCAAATGACGTTTGATTTGTGTATCTTCAATTATTTAGTTTTGTTAATATGAATATAGAATATTTATACAGTTTTGTTGTACTGTTATTCACGGCGTACAATTTTTATATCGATTGTTGACGACGATAATTGAAACAATCTTGTACAGTTTTGATCTTTATTGCTAAGACCAACATGCCAGGACGTATTAAGATCGGTAAATATATATATATTATAGTAGATAAAATAAAGAAACAGCTCTATAAAGTATTGTCATTGTATTGCACATTTTTTTTTCCATTATATCATTCATATTGTAATTTATACATCTGTATGAATAACATGACTTTGTAATAAAGTCTTAATATTTTAATTATATTATAATTCTTCTATAAATGATTTCAGATAAAGCTAATTATTTTTCTCTTGTATATACCATTCTTTCAATTCATTTCAGATATAATACCTCAGGATTTACGGCAGGAGGAGACAATAGTACAAATAGCAGAAGCTTTGGATAATTTGGATTCTGCTGTTTCTACTGTGTTTGACTGTATTACTAACAGACTGTCTGAAAATAGTAGCAGGTAATTATCATATTAGTAATAAGATTATATAGTTTAAAATATTTGTGCTTCATATTTTTTATACTTTCTTTCAGACTCTCGAGCATTAAAGAAAGGGCCATAAAGCTTCAGGGTCGGTTAAATTTTTTGCAGACAAACTTAAACCTGAAAGCTGTAAAAATGTATTCTGCAGCAAAATATCCTGCTAGTGACACATTTAAAGAATATTCTATAGCTGTGCAAGTACAGCCAAAATATAAGGATTCTTTAGAAACAATATACAAAAGTCCAGTTCTAATAGGAGAATCGTCAAAGGCAAATCTATCAGCTAACAACAAAATGAAGAATGAACAATGTCAAGCAAATACAAATCTAAAAGAAAAATTGCAGTTTTATCATGTAAAGACAGATCCTTCTCAAAATGTTGACAACAAAGAACTACTTGACGACAAAATACCACCACATTTATCTTCTGTCAGTGCATTGCTTCTATTTAATAGCACAGATAATCCTTATAAGAGATCCTCTCAACATGCTGTTCATCATGTTGGCGATAGTCAGAAAATTGAGGATGCACCTGATTCTATTCTTCAGCCATGGCATTTGACAGAAATGGAATCACCATCTGGCTACCTTTATACTCCAACATTGGGAGAAGTAAGTTCCATACCTCGTTACAATTAATACAGAGTATACATTGGAATTAAACTATAAATATATTATGATTTTTTCAGTTGCCACTAATCAATGCTCCACTAACACTCCCAGACCTGCCTGGTATTGTAGACGACGAACGATTTTCACTTGATCTAAATTCTCAAACTCCAATAGCACCTTCTTCAGCAGTAACAACACCGACTGTGCGACTTAATCTACCATCACCGTTACAATCATCAGTCGATGAGAAAGACAATATAGAAAAGATCAAGCAAGAAACACCAAATTTACCGAATCTAACCGAGGATATGACCTCGGCACAAACTATTGGTCCACTTCCATCACCTCCACCACCTATCATAACAAATCAACCAGAACCTCCTCCACCTCCTGAACCTCAGTTAAAGTCTCAAACGCAAATGGCCCCACCACCTCCACCACCACCACCACCACCACCATCCGTGGCACAATCGCAACCGGAAACATCGTCGAAGAAAACGGAACATTCTTCAAAAGCAAAGGAGGAGACTGTCGATGTCCATTCTAACTTGATGGCTGCCATTCGTGATGCTGGTGGACTTGGAAGAGCGAAACTGCGACATACCGCTCCCGATGAAAAAAGTGAAAAGCGCTGGTCATCAGCCTCTGTCGGTGGCGATCTTATGGCCGATCTTTACGCGAAATTATCTTTGAGACGTAAAGGAATAGCAGGTGCAACTGTTGGCGCATTGGAGAAAACATCAACTCTTATTCCACCAACTCCTAAACCCAATGAAGCTACAGTTTCAGATAGAAATTCAGCTACAAGTGAATACGACTCGCAACCAGATACAGATGACTGGGAAGAATGATGTTTTTTTTTATATTTTTTGTTGGCGATTTGAAAACACAAATGGTTTCTAAAAATTAACATCTAACATTATTCAGACATGAGTTGGATGGATCAAGCAGTGTGATTTTATAGTTTAATCACATCATTTTAGAGATATCAAGGAGTTACAGAAAAATGGTTTGAACAGAAAATGTCAAAAGTTCAATTTTAGGAGATTCGTAAAAAGTTTTAATATGTACATGTATGCATACATCAGTTATGGCGAATTAGAAATCAAGGCTAATTCTGTATGAGGATAAATCATAATTGCTTTATGGAACCAAAAGAAAATAATTTACTATTGAGCTCAATTATTTATACAAAACTGTTTTTAATTAACAATATATACCTGAGATATGTTTAAATTTGATCTCTATTTAACTATTCTAAATTCATAATAGATTATGTGCAGCCGTTTAAAGTTTAATTTTTACAAAGTTCTATTGAACTATTTTTCAGTATGTTTTATTGATTCTAAAATGATTTGCCTAATCTATAGAATTGGATACTCTGAATTACTTTAATGCAGTGTCTTATGGTTTCTAGATAAGAAATATATAAAGAGATTCATGCTATTGGCATTATGAATGCCGTCATTGCTTTGTCGGATGAGTCTTACGTATTCCTAATTGAGTAAAACTGTCAAATCTTATAATTATGACCATTCGTGAGTCTAGTTTCTCGACTAATTTGACAAAGCTGTGAAGGCTACCATATATTGAAAGCAATTTCGTCGAAAATAATTTCAAATGTCTCCTGTTATTAATAATAAATTTATTCATAAAGAACAATTAAAGAATGAAGAAAAGTAAAGACTAATAAAAAATGTTTCCTCGAATTATGAGCTTCCTTATAATCCCTTTAACAAGCGGAGATGAAACGAAAGAGATAAAGATAATTTTTTAAATAATCTATATTACTTTTAATTCCTGTCGAATATTAGTATCATTTGATAATATCTTGTTAGATAACGTTTTACGTAACATAAATTTTTCCCTTAATTTTAAAATTATTTTAAAGTATACCAATGAGTACATACGACCTTCTGTTTCGCTGAAAATACAATGAAATATAAAGCACAAATTTCACAATTACCTTCAATAACATTCTTCATTACGTCTTATTCGCCCCTATTAATTAACGTTAATCGTGATCTATTAATAACGATAAAAAAATAAGAAATATACACAGATTGCGCCTAATTGTGAGTCTCAAATTCGAAGGTATCCGACGGCGTCTGAACCGACAAGACGCGAGAATCTACGAAGATACCCGAAGTTCCCTCTATACGTCAGTTGGTCAGTCAGTCTGAGTCAGTCATTCTCGAGAGACCAAAGAGGTCGAAGGTTGACAATTTATTCAATCATATCAGTGTAGTGAATATAAAGGGACTTTCGTATCTTAGCGAACACACCCAATGTACGTGTTAACTAACAAACTCACCTGATAAGCAGAAAGGTGTACAAAACGAATTAGAAAAGCGAAGAAAAATCACGGAAATGGCAGGGATATTACGAGGCCGTAGTTGCTTTGGTTTGGCGTCGGCCTTCCTTCCATTTGCTCTACTCGCAATTCTGGCCTTCATGAAAGCGGTAAGGGACGATTACGGAATGCCTTAAATCTAAACATTTATTATTCTGTCGGTCTCAATGTTTATTAAACTATGTACATATCAGATGATAAACGTACTAATGCATCAATGAATAACAAAAGTCTCCTTTCAAGCAGACATACGAAACACCTAACATTTTCTTTGCTGATGGTGACGTCATGTCGTACCACTGGCAACGATGGCCTATCGACTCTCGCCTAGTTTATTAAATTTAATTATACCATCTTAACGTTCGTAAGGTCGAGCCAGCTATATAGCCAATAGTCGTGTGACAAATTGAAGATATTTAGACTGTCAATGACCCATGTATCATTCTAGCTCTCCCACTTAAGGCTAAGGGAAACTCAATGTCGACCTCATTTTATAAACATCTATGATTGGAATATTTCTGAATTTGAGAGCGTCGCGACGCATTGAGTGTTTTTTATTATAAATCTTTAATGTACTACAAAAAGTGTAAACCTAGAATTTTTTTATTTAAAATTAGATATACGCCTTTCAGACATGTTTTTCCTCGTTCGACGTGTGTACTATGATTAACATGATCTATGCGTCATCTACAGTGTAATTCATTGATATAATTTTTACGAGTGACACTTAATACGATTGTTCATCTGTGTTGATTATTCCGTGCTGATAGCTTTTGCTGACGATTTGTCATAATGATTTTTTAATTTTCCACTCAAGTTTCTTTCACTTCATATAACAAACAAAGAGTTGGATGAGTAACGCTCAATCTTTATTTTTCAAACAACACTTGATACTTTTTTATGCGATGGGTTCATTGAAAGACTTGATATCATTTCTGCCTTTCAAAATTGACTAGAATGAAACTTAGTTCCAGGAATTGTTGCGTATTATCTTACACTGACTGGTAAGGAATTTTTTTTCACTTACCAATAGTACCTCATCAGGAAATGATTAATTTATCCACAGTATTTCTTTTCTGTAATAAGTTACGCATTGTAAATTAATAAATACAAACAAACAATCCATAAATACTTTGTCAACATTTCGTAAACATATTGTTCTGAGATCAATCTATTTCGGATAGCACAATACATCACCCGCCGTTATGAAAATAATCCTTATGGTTTATACAACATTCGATTTTCAGAAAATAAAATAAAACATGTCTCATTAGTCATCATCGTCAGCGATATTCAAAATGGCGTGCCTACCGAATGATTTAACTAGAAGTGTAAAAAAAACTGTACAATTCCAGTTTCACTTCAGGAATGTAAACTTCCTGGAATGTTCCATACATTTTTCGATATCATTTAGATAACTTCATATAATTTTTTGATCACTGATCTTTATAATTAATTCCTGTTTATCAGTCGTACACTAATACTTGCTTTTATCAAATAAGTAATGATAAATTTATCCTCGGTGTGATCTTTTGCATCTTATTTTGCTTTTCGAATGCAAATGCATTTAAATAGTGCTTACTGACGTATGTTTTTTCTTTTTTCAAGATATAAGATTTACCGTCCAAATGTATAATTACGAAAGGTTTGTCAGCGCAAATATTCATTAGAAGTGACTCTAATACTAAGACAGCATCCTCATCACGTTTTTATGGAAAAAAATTTCTATACGATTATTAAAGCATTCAAACTACCAATCTTTGTGTATACTGTAAATTTCCGATTGAAAATGGTATCCTTTGATTTACTCGCGTACAAACAGAGGTTGCGTTTCAAATTGCAAAAAATAATTAGTTATTTTTTTTTAATTCTTTAGCAGAAAAGGATGATTTTTTATTTTTGCTTAGAGGTTTTCTAAGCATTTTGCATTATTCGCGATTCAACTTTATTCCGTGCCATGGTTCATGTATCGATAATCATGTGTCATTGTCACGTCATCCATCCTTTCTTGATAAGCTTGATGATAAGATTATCATTTTCCATTGTATTTACGTCTCTCAGAAATTAGAGATCTACTGAACTTATTCTTCCTTTTCCTAGCAATGCGTATTTTCTAGGCATATAAAAAATTGCACAGAGTCAATGAGCAAAGTTCAAATGATGCCAGTGATTAATGAGATATGCAATGCAAAATTATCAATCTAAGCATTTAATTAATGTTTTATCATCTGAATAATAAAGTTGTGTTTCATATCATTTATATTATCCTGGTATAAATTAAGGATGTGTGTCTAATATCCTTCATATATACATATAAAGAAAAGTATACTTGGCTTGAATTCATCTATATTATCTATATATGATAGATTTGCAGTGACTCATAAAAATTTCCTTTGTTTTTAATTCTGTGCATGATTTGCATGTTTAATATAAACAGGATAAAATATTGATATAACTATATATGTGATTAATACACTTTGTTGCATTTTTTTGATATACTTGTTTTTTTTTAATGTAATTATCAGTCTGTATCCAAGAGCCATCTCGTGACACTTCTTAAATATATCAATTTGAGTGTATGATCTGCTGTTAACTTTTAAAATTTAATTATACTGATACACAATTATATCATGAATGTATTTTATATTACTGATAACAACTTTTCTTCATATATTTCTAATTTATATTTCTTTTAACACAGGATTAGGAACATGCTATGAGTATGTGTTTCATTTATCTGTTAATGCTGAATTTGTGGTATTCAATGTTTGTTTAATTATCTACCACGATACACTCAACTGTCAGTTGCAGATCTACTCAGATATCAAATTATGATACAATTTTTGTATTTATTAGACTTTTATGACTGCATTGATTCTTTATTTTATGCAGTACAAAATGCCAGTCAATGAGAAGCATTCTTTGATATTGAACAGCAGGATACAATTTGATGATATTACGATTAAACTTTCACTTATTTCTAGCCTTCAATTAACCAATATAATATGTTTTAAATTTACCTTGTAGGATTTTTTCAAAAGAGCCATTAACTATTCAGGATATTAGGAAATACAATGCTACCGTCTCAACTGTTATCAACAGTGAACAATAAATCATAATTGTTTCTTAAAAACCTATTTGATGCAATATGAGTCATTTATATATATACATTGCATTATTATGTTTCAATTTACAGACATCAGCTGCAAATGACGGTCATTGCATTTGGTATGGACAGTGTTACGTAGATCCAATATTGCAACATAAGAAAAATTGTGTGTACAATGGCACAGCAAAAGTTTTGGATACTGAAGGTCAAATGCTTTTACACAAATTGTGTCCACACTTACTGACTGACTCTGGCGATGGCGTGCGAACGTGCTGTGATGTTGAGCAGCTCAAGACCTTAGACGCAAACATTAAACTAGCTTCAAACTTCTTAAAGCGATGTCCAAGCTGTTTGAACAATCTTCAGAAGCACTTCTGTGAATTCACATGTTCACAAAGTCAAAGTACTTTCATTAATGTTACCAGCATTGAAGAGGATGCAAGTAAGTTTCATAAACCAAACTAAACATCAGAACGAACATTTATTTGGTCATGATACAATTTTCGTATCAAATATTTACTCGCAATAGCAATTAATGGTCGTTAATTTTTTTTTAGACACGACCTATATCGATGGTATCGACGTTTACATAACTAAGAAATACTTGGAAGGAACATATAAGTCATGTAGTCAAGTATCCGTTCCCAGTACGGGTGAATTGGCATTAGATTTAATGTGTGGCGAATGGGGGGCAAGTCGATGCAGTGCATTTAAATGGTTCCGCTATATGGGAGATGCTGCGAACAATATATATGTACCATTTCAAATAAACTACGTTGAGACCGATGCACCACTTAATGGTTTTACACCAATGGATCCTAAAATCACGCCATGCAGCAAACCTTTGAACGTGAGTATTTTGTGAAATTAAGTTAAACAGGCAGTGTTAGTTTATTCATTTGCCGATTTCTTGAAGTTATTCAAATACAACCAACAGAGAAGTGATCAACAATTCAATTATTAAATGTTTTGTAATATTCTCAGGCAATGTCTCCAGCTTGCAGTTGCTTGGATTGCGAGGCTAGTTGTCCAGTTCCTCCACCAGCACCACCAATACCAAAACCATTTACTATTGCTGGATGTGATGGTTATGCGGTTGTAATGTCGATCATCTTCGTTTGTGGCACTATTCTCTTCCTCATGGCCGTTGTCTGCTTCAGCAAACGAAAGCAGATCGGTAAGTATATAATATATCAGCGACTGTAAAAACAAATGAAAAACCAATTACTACCTAAAAGTTTAGTTTTCTTAAATGATTGTTTTAAGTTTTACCAGCCATTTACATCGTGAATACATTAAGCAATCGATTTTTATGTTGTTCTAACAATATTAATTTCACAGTTGGTTTTGGACTGTAATCATCCCAATTTATTTATCTCTTTTAATTTTATTACGTTACTTTTTTATGGACAATGAATTTTATGGCTTTGGTGAAGATGAGCATAAATCTCTATCTTTCTTCCCTCTTTGACGCATTGCCTGACGGACGGTTTTTTTTTCAATATTGTTAACGTTCAATCTATCACGGTATCGTAATGAAAAATAATGAAGGAAATATGAATGAATACACAAATCAGAAACGATTACGTATGTTGTATATATCCCTCATCCAATGCGTTATATAATGGTGTGCGCTTTGAATTACATTTTGTGTGAGGTTTACAGTTTCTGATATATGGGATGACTGCGATTAAACCGAAAATTCTCTTGAGATTGCTATGAATCAAATTGCTATCGAATAGAAAGTAGAAATAATAGCGATTTTCAAGGTACACGACGAGTGCATTTCTAATTGTCAAAATAAATACTAGATCAATTGACGTTCACCTTATTCAATCTAAAATCTGTCACCTAATGACTTGACTGTGCTCATTTATTGAAGCATATAAGTGTTTGAAACAATAAGTTTATTCAAATAAGTATTACTCAAAAAAATGTAAACAGTTCTAAAGAAAGTTCATAAAAAATTTGACATATGGTTCGATTAAACGATTTCGTCCATAGGAATCTCAAAGTTCATTCGGGTTTTAAAATCATAACAATGAGGCAAGGGCTACGACCGACGTGTATGTATGATACGTGTGTACAGTTGCACGAGGCGAGGTAGTGGGGAGACAAGTGGGTAGACGATTAGCGGCCGGGCTCCATCATCCAGGAGACGGTGCACGAATTGCCCTTGCAGCGGACCAGGAGGACAGCCCGCTTCAATCTAAACGTTCCAGTACGTTCCTCCTTTTTTTTCAGTTCTACTCTTCTACTGTTTGACAGTACTGTGCTCCTTTCTCTTGTCTCTTACATTCATCTCTCCTTTTGCCGTTTTGACGTTTGTGCATGTTGGTTCGCTTTTAGTCACATTTGACGACTTTGTTACTTCTCAGGGTTGAAAATGTCTTCGCATCATAGTCTTGCTTCTAGGTGATGATTTGTGATGTAATCCATACCCGATTTGTTGTTAATCGTACTCAGTATTTTTATTGCCAGTTTCCTGTATTTTCTCCCAATCCTTCGTGACTAAAAAGTAACCGAAGCTTTGTGTTCTTATGTTATAATTTTGTTTGATGTTGCTTTCATGATTACGTCCGTTTCACTCAATTGTTTATTATTCAACTTTATTTGAATTTTAATAATATTCATAAGCAATGCCGTAAAGATGTAGGCTTTCTTTAGCAGTTGTATAGCAAGTTAGACTTTGTTAGAAAGTCGTTGTAAATCTGATTATGTGCATAGCAAATTGTATTGAAACGCTTTAAACGATCGTTCAAATTTGAATAATTGTAGTTCACTGATTCAGAATACCTTTTGGTTAAGGTAAAATATTATTTGGTTCAGCCCTTACATACCTGTAGGTAAAATGTGTCCCATTAATCTACTACCAAGATGCGACACACTTATACCTATAGGTCTGTAAGGGTTAAATAAAATACGCTAGTTGACAATTATGTATTTCAAGTTGTATTGAATATTTATAAATGCTACTAGATGCAATAGCGATGCAATCAATTTTATTCTTAATCAGTGAAAAACGATTACATCATTTCCAATATTCAAATGCTAAACATGATCTTCCCTCAGGTGTTGTATCTGTTGATGATTTACCAGCCGATTTGGTTGATGGACAACCAAACTGCATCGAACGTCTTGGAGCAAAAATGGACGTATTGCACACAGTTTTCTGTTGGTGGGGAATCGGTAAGTTAAATAGATGTGTAAACGAAGCAAGTAGAAATAGAGTGAAAGAATATTCAATAGCATTTATGCAGCGAAATCATTCTTTTTGATACGTGAAATTATAAAATTGTTTTCTTTATAAATGATGGCTGATGCTTTTGTACAGTTTGTGCTACGCGACCCTGGCTCATTCTGTTCCTGGGATTGTTGTTCGTGATGACACTAGGACACGGAATAAAATATCTGCACGTTACAACAGACCCAGTGGAACTCTGGGCCTCTCCACATTCACGATCGAGAGTCGAAAGAGATTATTTCGATAGTCATTTTGAGCCTTTCTACAGAAACGAACAGATCATTATTTCAGCAGTTGGTCTACCCAATGTGAGTTGAACAGTATACGAGCAAAAATGTCTTGTTCAGACTCATTGATTTTGTAATTAGTACAACGAAAAGTATTATATTACAATTGAGATGAAGTTAAATATACTACAGTTTAGTGTAATTACGTCTAGTTGAACTTAATATAAATTTTTTTGTTACAGATCGTTCACAATACTTCAAATGGTCCTATTACTTTTGGACCCGTGTTCAACAATAGTTTCTTACTAACAGTATTAGAACTACAAGAGAGCATAAAGCAGCTTATTACCCCTGGGAATTATACTCTTAAGGATATTTGCTATGCGCCTATGAGCGGTCCTTTTTACGGACCGCGTGCTGTTTCTCAGTGTGTCATTCAGAGTATCTGGGGATATTGGCAAGATAGCGTAGATACTTTCAATGAAACTGAGATAGATGAGAATGGCTTTGAAGTAAACTACCTTGACCATTTTATGGAATGTACTGGGTAAGCCTTTATAGTTAAGACTAAATTTCAAATTAATGGTGCCATTTGATATAATATTTTTTATTGCTATAGGTGCATCAATATACTTTCTATTGTATATCTCGTTTTTTTTTTTTTTAGAAACGCGTACGGTCCAAGATGCCGAGCGCAATATGGAGGACCTATTCTTCCAGATGTTGCAGTTGGCGGTTTCTTGACCCAAGGACAAACTTATAATCATCCACCATATGAGAAGGCTACTGCTATCATTCTCACGTTTTTGGTCAATAATTATCATAACAAGACCAGATTGCAGCCTGCTATGGAATGGGAGAAAACGTATGTTACCGTTTGCTTTCTAAATATTGTGCTGAGTTACATGAACTTACGTTTGAGCAATTTATTAATATTTTGTTCCGCCTCAGCGTTACTGGGCACAGATTAGTACATACTAATTTGTATTCAAAAGGCTGTCTTTAATATTAAACTCGCGTTGGAAAGCAGTGGCATATCACAAACATTTGCAATATTATGTATACGTGAGAGGAATGAATAAGATGGACTGATGATATTATTATACACTTCTACTGACTGTCGGCACTCGATAAAAATTTGTAATATCTATGTTCTAGTTTTGTTGAGTTCATGAAGAACTGGACGGCGACCAAGAAACCCGCTTACATGGAAGTAGCCTTCAATTCGGAACGGTCAATTGAGGATGAACTCAATCGAGAATCTCAATCAGACATTTTAACTATTCTTGTCTCCTACATTATTATGTTCGCCTATATAGCCATTTCTCTTGGCCAAATAAGAACGTGCAGTCGTTTGCTGGTAAGACAATCAAAAGACAATGTGTTAGATCTAAAGATATAAGAATAAAAGTAGCATGGAAATTTCTCGCCTTCTTTAAAGCATTTCATTAATTATAACTAATCCGTCGTTTGATAAACTTTCATTTACAGATCGACTCGAAGATAACCTTGGGTCTCGGTGGCGTATTAATTGTCTTGGCGTCAGTGATCTGCTCTGTGGGTTTCTTTGGATTCGTTGGGGTTCCTGCAACCTTGATCATTATTGAGGTTATTCCCTTCCTGGTGCTCGCAGTCGGCGTAGACAACGTATTCATCCTGGTGCAGACGCATCAACGAGAAGGTAGAAGACCCAATGAGTCTATTCCTGAACACATTGGACGTACTTTGGGTCAGGTTGGGCCTAGCATGCTGCTCACCAGTTTCTCTGAAAGTTGCTGCTTCTTCCTTGGTGAGTTACACTTGCAGTACAAGTGTGTTTTATTTCTTTTGGTTTTCAGAAATTTGTGATTATAATTAATGTTAATTATTAAATAATTGGCTAATAATAATATTTTTCTAGGCGGTTTATCCGACATGCCTGCGGTTAAAGCCTTTGCGCTGTACGCGGGATTGGCCTTACTCGTTGATTTCATTCTTCAGATCACATGCTTTGTCAGTCTTCTAGCCCTGGATACAATTCGACAGGCTGTAAGTATCAATGGCAATATGCATAAAGCACATTATTGTCAATCAGCGTCTTGAGTAGAGTCTTAAAGTCGTATTATTGTCTCTTTACAGAATAACAGGTTAGATGTCTGTTGCTTCATTCATGGATCAAAGAAGGATAATGATGAGGAAGTTGTTGATGGAATTCTTTACAAGATATTCAAGGTAGCTTACGTGCCGTTACTTATGCAGAAATGGGTCCGTACTGGAGTCATGGTAATTTTCTTCGGATGGTTATGCACGAGTATTGCCGTTGTACCTCATATTGAAATAGGACTCGACCAGGAATTGTCGATGCCTGAAGACAGCTTTGTCCTTAAATACTTTAAAGTGAGTAACAAGCACATTCAAAATTTAGCTTAGAACTCAGTACATTCTATTCTCCATTAATAAATTTCTTTATCATTCTAGAAAACTGTTTTTGTTACTTTAATGTAAAATAATTCGTTTCAGTTCCTGAACAATTATCTATCCGTTGGTCCCCCTATGTATTTTGTCGTCAAAGATGGCCTCAATTATTCAGATACCGAGACACAAAATTTAATTTGTGGCGGGCAATATTGCAACAGTGATTCGATTACCGGACAAATTTTCGCTGCATCCAAACAATCAAATAGGTAAGATATTTTAGTGTAATCTATGTTTAATGAAATAAAGCGAAGTACTATATACAATTTTTAACTAAATAAAATAGTATGAACAGTTTGGCTTCTTGAAATGTTACGTATCGTTATAGCAGCGATTATTTCACATTTCTAAAAGTAAACGTTGTGTTTAGATGCTATTTTAAAAATCGACGTTTACCTGGTGCTAGATATACCAACTATTCTGAGTCAATTTAAAATTAAAATTTTATTTTTTTCTTTCTTTAGGACCTACATCGCCAAACCGGCGTCATCTTGGCTGGATGATTATATCGATTGGTCGATGTCACCTGATTGTTGTAAATACTTCCCTGGAAACAATTCGTTCTGTCCTCATACAGGTAAGCATTATCTTATCTAAACATCTTGTCAATCTCGTATCCGTTTGAGGGTAAATGAATAAAACATCCCTTTGGAATACTATCCTTCGGAATACTGCAGATTACTATCAGATTTGAACTCGACTTCCAAACGAGATCTTTTCATGAATTATTCATTCGTAGACTATTTATTTATCGAACGACGAAACAGTTTAAAAGTTTAATCTCTGACTTGACTGTCCGTTCTTCTATTTATACCAAGTGTTTATTATGTCTTTCAGACCTGAGTTGTGATAAATGTAACATCACCGCCAATAAATATAACAGACCAATACCTGATGACTTTGGTCGCTATGTATCCTTCTTCTTGGAGGATAATCCAGATGATAAGTGCGCAAAAGGTGGCCACGCATCCTATAGCAGTGGTGTCAATTATTGGGAAAATCCAAAAACTCACGTATCCAGAGTAGGAGCCAGTTACTTTATGGCTTATCACACGATACTGAAGAGCTCTGCCGATTATTACGAAGCTATGAGAGCCGCGAGACGAGTTTCCGCTAACATCACGGAAATGCTTAATAAAAACTTGAAAGCGGCTGGGAAAACTGGTGAAGTCGAAGTTTTTCCATACAGCGTTTTTTACGTCTTCTACGAGCAGTACTTGACAATGTGGCCGGACACGCTACAAAGTATTGGAATATCTCTGTTAGCCATTTTCGTAGTGACATTCCTTCTTATGGGCCTCAATATATGTTCGTCTATTGTCGTGCTCATTACTATCACCATGATTGTCATTAACATTGGTGGACTTATGTATTGGTGGCACATCACCCTCAATGCCGTATCCTTGGTTAATCTCGTCATGGTGAGTCATAGAAAATATTTTTCATTTTTAATCGTATGAAACGTCCGATATAATAATCTAATAAATCATTGATAACATTTCGATTGCCATCCGCCATTTGATCAATTACAAGAAATTTGTATTCCATTCAGATTGATTTATAGTACGTAGTTTCACGAATTGTAAAAATTGTAAATTCATTTAAAAGAAAAACCAAGAAAGGAATCACTTTTATTTGCACGTAATATGTTTATCTGGATTCATTATACAGGCAACTTACTTTATATCCATATATGTTGTATTTTTAATATTTGCTATTTCATGATTACTATATTTTTACAGGCTGTTGGAATTTCTGTAGAATTTTGCAGTCACTTGGTGCATGCTTTCTCTGTCTCCATTCAACCGACAAGAGTCGAAAGAGCTGCTGATGCACTCACCAATATGGGAAGCTCAGTATTTAGTGGAATCACTCTCACGAAATTTGGTGGAATAATTGTCCTTGGCTTTGCTAATAGCCAAATCTTCAAGGCAAGTCACCATGACAAATTAAATACCTTATATAAGGAATTTACACATATAAATTAGGACGAGATTGACACGTTGAATGCCGGACCAATTTTATATATGCTATATTCAACGTGAATCAGACATTGGTGAATATCGTAAGGTATTCAAGGTGTTAATTATTTTTCTGTTTTTTTTTTTGTGTAGGTTTTCTACTTCAGAATGTACCTAGGCATCGTGCTTTTCGGTGCAGCTCACGGTTTAATATTCCTACCAGTTTTACTCAGCTATATAGGTGAGATATTTTATTATAAACGGGATATATGAGATTCTGGTATAATCGGCTATTTATTTCTCTGCATGCATCTTAATCGTCTATCAAAGCATCAGTTGTCATTTGCTTCGAAGAGAGATCGTCCTAATCGTACAAAACATTTGCTTGAGATTTCTAACGACCTTTCATTCAAGCACTTTGCTCACATTTAACATCGATGTTGGTTATTGCCTCAATTCATTTGGTTCGGTATTTGCCTCTTACTCTGCATGGTACCGCAACAAATCACTTGGGAAAAGTATTATATTTATGGGAACGTACGACGGAGGTATATTCTAAACCAAGACTAATTGTTTCGTTCATGGAAGAACAGTAATGGAGTACTTCTGGTAGAAATTCAGTTCAGTACAATTAACTGAAATGCACTAAACTAAACGTTTCTCATCTTTCATCGTTGCGGCAAAATTTATGTAGAAATATTCGTAAAAAAATAGTGTAAGGTATCGTGAGAACTATGCATGTTCAACAATGAAAACATTTTTTCAATTTAACATCTACCTATTATAGGTATACCAGGTTATTCGGCCCAAACTCACAACCTGAACATGGTTTTACCATAAGACTCAAATGGGTGCGCTAACTTCAAGTGGTGCGTTTCTACTGAATAACTCTGTATAACCCTTACATTGTAAAATACTTAAAAAGTTAATCGTACACCATTAAGTGATTTACGAAGAAATGTTATCAGTCGTGGAATCTCATTTTATACAAAAATACTCCATGCCAAAGTGAACGAAACGCTTAATCGCAATGGAACAATGAAACCAGCATCATCTAGAAGCACTGTTCTATTGCTGACTAGAATAATTAATTAAAATATTGAAAGGTTTTCGGAGTCGAATTCTATGGAATCAGATGGTAAAAGTTGTTGTCGGTGCTGAGATGAAGCGGATACTAAACGAATATCGTTTTCGGTATTTTCCATCAATTCTAGGCTCGCCAATGAACCGACAGATGCTGGCCAATCACAAAAGAGCGATTCGTGAAAACTTGGACAGCGTGCAAGAGACTTCTTTGAATCATGGTGTAAGCAAACCTAATTCTCCTCCTACACCTACCTTCCGAATGATCGAATTCGACAGATAGGTATGCAGTCTGTCTACCATTCTCTCTTTCTCTCTGTGTACGTCATACAAACGAACATACTTTTCTCTACTCTGGTTCTCCCTTTCTCTAAGAAATTGTATCCGCATGATTATTGATATCTGTTTCGTGATGCATTATTGATTATCTTTGGTGCATTATGAAAATGTTATAGGTATTTGGTGTTTGGTAATACGTCGATTATGAATTGTTATGCTCGTTGTTTAACGTTAGATCCGTTTAATTGTTCTCTTGCGATTTGCTGTAAATTCATTTTTGGACATGATATTAGTAACTCGTGAAAGAGAAGAAGATTGTAGATTTATTTTTCTCCCCTGATAGCTGTACGATATGGCAACGTCGATTACCTCCCATTCCATTATAACATTTTATTATATAATTGATTATGCATTTGCTTTGAAATTTAATCAATCGTTTTCATAATGCTGATGTATATTTCAGTTGGCGTAGTGATTCGTAAGCTTTTCAATCACCAGGAAACTTGATTTTAATAAATAAATATTAGTCAAAGCCTGTTAACCTTTTCAAGACAACAACTTCTCTTTACTCTGAGATGAACACTGGTAAGGAGTTCATAGACGTTTCCGCAGAACCTGCAGACTGTGCTTCCAATTTCGGTAACTGTTAAATGGAGGAACGTGCGTCATTAATGCTATTGAATCGTCCTCCGTTTTGTTCATAACTACAGGATATCTCCCGTTGTTGTCCTGAAAAGGTTAACAACTAAGAAGTTCGGCATATATTCGTATACTAATCTTGAGATATATTTTTCTTACATTCTTTAGTGCGCCTATAATATTTTCTGTTTGTTTAGAGCGTGTTTTATTTTCAAAAAATTGGTAATATCCTAATGACTGTGGGAATGTTTCTTGTAAATAGTATTATGTATTTACTATTCTTCACAATAAATTCTCAGTAACAGCTGCTGCTCTATAAATATTGTTTATATACACTCTATAGTTCAATCGATACAATTTATAAGCAATCAATTGAATTATGAATTCATGTCAATCGTTGCTAATATGATTTTCTTTCTGCAGGCGCGATGAGTGGAAGTGAGACTTGCCGGAGGGTCGCGTATGAAAATCGTAGTACCAACCAGAGTGCCGAGGACGAGGATCCCGCAGTCAGAGCACCTCTCCTACGCAGTAACCCCCAAGGTCCGAGTACTTCCTACGCCAGTGTAAACATCGTAAACTGATAACAGTGGTTCTTGCTTGATAAAGAGAAACAATGGAATGGAAACTTTCAGTCATTTCCAACGTAATTTTTAAGGAGACACAATTTTCGGCAGAAGTTTATTTTAAAATTTAAAAATTATTCTAATCCATTTCACTTCTCATGAAGGTGAACGGAATTCGCTTGATAAGGCTATAACTTCGACTAAAGTTAAACCGTTCTAAAGTGTTCCGAGAGAGTAACGCAACTGGACTTGTTACAGTATTTATTTCTTGGGATCATACGAATCCAAAAAAAAAACATATTTATAGTGGAGGATAAAATTTGTCGCCTCTGTCCAAGATGGTTATATCATTAAAATTATTGGGATCTCATGAACTTATTGAAAATTGATTGTAAATAGCTTTAAAAACGGTACACGATACGTGGTTATTAAAATTGGAATAGTTAGATTGTGCGATACTTCCTGTTGAGAAACGCAATTATACGTATTCCGTTTTTCGTATCGTTGTCCCATTAATTTATGTCTTAAAGTGCCTATTGAACAGGCGTTATCACCGCAAACCAAGATATCAATGGGATCTTACGATATCGAATTCTTTTTTCCGTCCATTACCGTGTTTAAACCTTACAACTTGCATTATAACATTTAATATAACGTTGGCACAGTCTTGCCTTCTAGTGTAAGAGTTGTACATGATTCTTATATGTAAAATTGTATAGATAACTGATCCATGCCAATTCTAATCTGGTCGTAGTTTATCTAATTGTGAATAATTGCTCGTAAAGTTAATTGTACGTTATGAGATCAAAAATTTGGATTACTCAAAGGACCATCTTGGACAGATTTATTTCTTTAACTCAATCTCAATGATGTGAGAGAAGTATTTAATCTTTGTCACAGTGCGCCTACGGATTTGATTAAGCTCGATGCTTCACGTCCGACGGCATTTGAACTTAATGAAAAGGCTTAATTTAATATTCACATTCAAGAATAATTTATCCGAGAGTTTCATGATTATATTAATAATGTCATTTGTAATATTTGCAGTCGCAAAATGTATATGAAACAGTGTAGGATCTATGGTTTTGTATTTTAAGCTCACGTCTTTGGAAGGTTTACCAGTGGCATTTAAAATAATTAATCAAAGAGAAAGGAACAAAAGTAATTTTAAAAGCATTCACGTTCCAAAGCGACAGTTTTATTTACTTCCAATGAATTATTTAATTTTCTTATCTCCTGTAATATTTCATTCTGTATATGTATTAATGGGAATTGTTTCGTCCGTTGGACTCAAAGTGTTAAAACAATCTTCACGAGAATGTATGATTGTTTACGTAGTGTAAAAGTATTAGAAATTCGAAATTTCGATAATTCAAATGACGTATAATTTAAGAGATATCATTTCCTACTGCGCGTGCGCAGAGTGTGCATACGATTTTCGCTATTCTCATCTCTTTCTCATTGATCGTTATCGCGGTCTACGAAGGAAACGTTTTGTACGTAAAAAAAGATACAATTTTTATACAAACAAAGCCGCAGTAATTAATAAATGATAATTCTCTAGGACGTATTTAATAGCATGCGATGGTACTTTACTATCAGCGAGTGAAGTGAAGAGCCCCTGAAACGTAAAGTGTAAAGCGTTAGATAAATGAATAATACATTGTGCTCGAATCTGACTGTTTAAGTTTATACGCAATCGTCTCAAATTGGCAGTGGCATATCGATTTATATGTTCGTTCAATGTCGAAAGTGATAATTGTACCATTGATGAAATACAAATACAGATCTAGATTGTGAATAAATCCTACTATCATTTTACCATAGATTCAGCGTTAGTTTTATTTTATAAATGTTACATTCAACAAATTTATATCAACCAGTGCTTTTGTGCCAGTATAACCATTGTCGAGAACTTGAAAAAGTTATTTTCCAAAATGAACCAGTTGCTTCTGTGCACGAGCGATCAATGCTTCTCTTCACAAGTGCACTTTGAACATCGAAATGACTTGAAGGAAACCTGGCACGTCGAAAGCCATTTGCATGCTTACAGGTATTGTTCTCGGGCCAAAAATGCATAAAATGTGTCACCTTTAACATCTTGACTTAACAATGCAATTAATTAACATTGCAATGCTTACATGGTAGAGGAATCGGCTTTCGCTCAAAAAAGAATTATCGTTTTGGTCTTACGGAAGATTTTGAAATACGTACAGCTGAAGAATCGTATCTACCTGCAGCTGCTTTGCATTTCAAGCGATTGGTAATCGTTTTATACAATTAATTGTATCAAGAGACTCTTTCGACTCTCGCGCCAAGTATAATGCATTATTATTGCTGGTGGCATTTAAAGAAATGTATTATTTTTTGATAACATTCGTATATATTTTATTTTTTAAAACTTTGCATTAACAATTAACATTCAAAACGATGGATAAGAAACATTCGGATATTGATAAATAATGTTAAAGCTTCTTTACCTTTCTCATTTCATAATAAATCTATCTTAATGATAATAAAGCTCTTCTATTATTCTTTACTGCTTAGTTATATCGTTTGAACATTTTTTGTCCTTGATGAACATCTGTTTCTTCTTTAATATTTCAATTGTCTTTTGTACGTCTTCATCGAGTGTTCTTCATTGCGCTGCTTCACGTTAACAAAGTTCATGCAATGGACCAAACAAGTGAACTGCTGGGCAAGTTTCGTCTGGATTTCCAAGGAATTGTGCATAGAGTTCTTGATAGCGGGAGAGTGTTAAACCACCACGTCTTCTATCATCATCCTAGAATAATAATAAATAATAAATATATTAAATTACTTTTCTTATTTGCAGGGCACAACGTTCAATTTCCTAAAAGGTGTTGATGAAGTCTGTCGACAAGTAAAATGCGTTTGACAGGGGCCATCGTGGTATATACTTCAAATTCAAATAAGTCACCTGACATCACATTTTACTCGTCCATCGACTATAATGACCGTGGAAGACAAAATGAGGTGAGTATATGAAAAAGCAATTCTTATGTGACAACAAAAGGAGAGAAAGGCAAAGAAACATTTACTTCTTATAGAAATTGTTATTTCTTATCTTTCGTTTTTAGTTGGTTTAATAACAAGTTTATGAACAGTTACAGGGCTATACACTGTGATACAAGAGTTGTAACGTTGGTGTAAGAAATTTCCTCGAAAATTCGTCACCTTATGTATTTCGCGTTAATCTTATGCAATTGCAAAAATAATATATCAGAAATGAAAACATTGACTTGTTTTGGAACACTAGGTTATTTAAATTTGTCCACGATTTGCCAAAGTCAGCAAAAATGACGTCCTAAGTAAATACAACATTTTACGGTGAACACGTATAACCTACCGTATAAGGTCAGGATCTAAATGTATAATAAAGAGAGGTGAAAAAAAGTGTGTATTTGCCAGTGGTAAAAAAAGAAAAATGTAAAAAAAGCTCTGAGATTATCGAACTGCGTGGGAGGTCTTTGAAATACGTATAATGAAATGGTAGTTTTAAACGAGCCCAGCTAGGAAAAGGCCTTGGCAGTTTGTCAAGTGATTGTCTTTTCGAAAACTCGGAATATTGCTTGCAGGCGTTCTAGTCTTGTCAGCTGGTTACGGAAGCATCGACTAGAAGAACTAATCCAACTGGCCGAAACTTCTTCCCTTGGTAATTGTCTTTCGCCACCAGTAACAACTCCTTTCTTTGTGGCCACGTGCCAAAATTGCAAGTGGATTGCACGTGTGCACCTGTGGCACATTGTCTCTTAACAACGTAGTGTTACGTAGGAAAGACCCCATTTTATTATTCTTACTTGAATTATCTTTTCATGTCCCATCATAAGAAGGACTTACATAACCATTATTTTTTTCTCTTTCAAAATAATTGCAGCGGTGATTCAAGTAATATGTTAGTCGCTGATATTTGCATTTTTTAAGTATAACTAATACGTATGCTTTTCGTTAAGACTTGTTAGGATCTATAAGAATGCAATTAGCTTATTATCAGGTTGTTACTACTACTACTACTAGAGAACATACGTTGAGCAGGTTCTGATAGGCCTCGTCGAGGGTGTCTATGTTGTCCACGGGAATCCTCGTAACACAATTATAACGATATTCCTCGGCTGCGATAACGCCGTCGTCTAACGAAAGTAAATATGTACCGTATGTTTGATTTTCGTTTTAAAACCGCTATGAATTATTATCGTTTATCCTATACCGACTTACACCATTTTTAACTATGACGTAATTCCACTTTAACCTTCAACTCACCGTTTAGATCTACCAGCTTGAAATGGCTGTCAATGAACATTTTCATTGCTTGAGGGAAATCCCTGTAAGATCGTCCTACGCAACATCTCTGCACAGCCTTTTTGAACTCCTCGATAGTTACAATACCGTCCTATGGAAAATTCAAATGTAATCATTAAATCATAAATACATAAATGAATCTATAACAGTATTAGTTATATGAAAATGCACATGACTATGTAAAATTATAACAAATAAAAGCATTACATGCAGAAAATTACACAACGATAGAACTACACACAGGTATATATTGATATATTAAACCTTTGAGTGGGGAGCCCTTTAGATTTAAACACTTGTCGGACACATATGCGCCCATAGCAGTCAAAGGGTTAATATACACTATATAAGTGGCGTTGCATTCAAAAAATTGTTTAGGTACAACAGATTCATGCGCAATGTATTAAATATTATGCAATAATTTAATTTTCAAATTAAATTAATTATCTGTGCCTTGTTATATAAAATTTTCTTAATTATTAATCTCTCACGCTAACTCGTTTAATGACACGATGCGGAAATGCACAAAACACATGACTTTCGGTACTTAATGCATTCCCAGAAGATATACATACACTATATCTACTTAAAGGAATGCATTGAAAAAAAACATTTATAAAAGAAACGATGTACCGTGTCGGATAGTGACTTACAAATTCTACCTTATTGAAATCTGCAAGCTCTGTTATCTCTTCCCAGAGAGAGAGCATAATGTGCAGATTTTCCTGATAACGACTTCCATGGAATTCGCCCTTTCCTTCGATTAGCGTCATCTTCAAAGCCATGCATTCGAAATCGTGCTGGTCCAGTACTCCATTGTTATCTATGTCTAATAACAAACATTATGGGATTGATTAATTATCATAAGAAAATTCGTACTTTAGTATATAATTTATTAGCAATTCATTAACAGTGTCATTGATTTTCTAATGAATACAACAGGGGCTAGGCTGGAAATCAATCAAAGAAAGTTACAGCCTTGATAAGTTATAGGAACTTGTCAGAAGTTTCTATGAAAAAAAAACTTTTATGTAATTATAATCGAGCCGACTTACGAAACAAACGTCGGTTATTTGAAAAATGAGTATTGCAATGGATTGCTCTATGTTCTTCGTATATGTGGAACTTTAAATATTTCAAACCTTAAAACTACGATGTGGGTTTTTCGTAAAAGAATTGACAGATGAAAACAATTTTGGTATATTAATAATAATTAATTTGCCAATTGTTATGGTAAAATGTAACCCACCATTGGACATTGATTTATTTTTCAGTATGCATATATGGAAACATGCTATGCTCAATTAAAATAGAAGAACTTTAGTACTTAAGGCACCTAATATATTTTTGCATACAATAGGCAAATTTGCTAAAAAGTAAATAGAGATATTTTAAGAAATTTTTATCCAAACATTTCAGAGCCACACGTAATCATAATTAAATATAGGATATTGATTATTTTTCTATCGCTCGTATTTTAATCTTCCAAAACTAATATTTATTCAATGCCCAAAACAAACTCATATGCATCTGCCTTGAAGAAAATTGTAATAGATTTTAATAGTGCCAATGCGTTTTTGAAGTAATAGAAAAACAAAAAAACTATCCACAATAATTAATCGTATATATTGATTAGAAGTTTTCATTCGTCAAACTAATTGTTCGTAATTTATAATTTTAAGACGTCCAGAATGACTTCATTGCGATTCATTCAAAAAAAGAGCATGTAGCAAAATAAGACGGAATAAAAGCTCACGGATACACTAAATTCAAAATGTCACGACCTTTCGTTTAAAATTTCAAAGATAATGAAGTTCATAGCACAAGTGACTTCAGTATTTACTGCGTTAGACAATATTAGAGCTTTAAAATCAAATACTGTATAACTAACCATAAAGAAACTTGACAATGAAACTGACACGATTGTCCCAACTGTAGGCCATAACTGAAGAAGTCCCTATGATCTTTTCCTCTCGTAACTGGACAATTGGTAATTGGTATTCCTTCACCCAGTGTTATAGCTTCCGTGGAAATTAATTCGTACGCTCAATTTTCCTCTCTTCCAGATCCAGTGGTGTTTCCGGACCTTCCTTGAGTCTCTTGTCAGGATGGTTGGTTCACACTGAACTCGAGCTCGCTCGAGCACGATCTAAGTTTAGATTCCTAGAGCGTGCCGTGCTCGAAATTGGGAGGCATGCCCGAACACCCAACTACTCGTCACTCGTTTACGCGAGTTTACTTGGTTTCCTTGCCAGCCTTTGGCTTGACGCTTCTTTAATGAGACACTTCTGTTTTTTTCATATTTTTCACTTCCTTCATCGTCCTCCTCGAGTGTGTATTGTATGTACAGTCATACCTTGATACGGCAATGGTTACGTGCGCAAATATAGGGAAATCAAAAACTGGAACACCGGATGTACAAGCACAGTACATCTTTAGTTGATAAATCAGCAGATATCTAAAAACGAAAAGTCGTGTATAAGAATCACCGGTATTGTTTACAGATTCTTTGTACTTTGATTTAACTTTTGTTCGGTTAATCGCCAATGTATATATATTCTTCTAAGGAAAGTCTTCTGATCCTGTAGAAGATAACGGCAGGTCGTTAATCATCTTTCGCCGACCCATTTTTGAGGATGAGCGTGATTCACGGATTTTAAAAATAATACACAAATCATTTCGATCTAATGATTTGTTCTCAGTGTGGTAGAAACGGAAACACCTTGGATAACTCTGCATCGAAACTCCATAAGAAGGAATAGACATTTTTAGGTTAAAAAACAAACATCATTTGGAAGTCTATAAAGTTCTATGCGTTTCTAGGCGGTTTTTGATTTCAAGTTCATACGTTTTTCTATTCAACGATTCGAGCAGGGGAGCTGAAAGATAACAAGGGTTCGTATTTGCCTGAAATTAGTCGGTTGGTTATTCATCTGTGTGCAACCGGTTGCCATGTACACAGCAATAATTAGTTACGGAAACGTACCCGACGTGTTCCTTTGCCAAAGTTCTTTCGCAGTGTACGTCTGTATCTATACATATAACAATGTAAACTATATTATACTAGACCACACGTGCTGTTGCAAAAATGAAAGGTAACTGCGCTATAGGTAGCGCTTTTATTTAAATACACAATCTCATTACATTACACCTTTTTACAAAATTGATCAGCCCCTTTCACAGCAAAGGAAAGACAGAGCGAGGGAGTGAAGTCAGTCGGCAGGACGTAATGAGAAAGGAGGAATACGTAACCGCTAGAAAAAGAGGAATGAGGGACACGGATGAGAAGACGAAAGAGTCGGACTGAGGATAAAATTATTATACAAGAGAAAAAAGCAATAAAAAATACATATAAAGGTACACTAGTGGATCTGCGTTCATTGAAACTTTTTTAACGTTATAGTCAACTTTCGGTGATAATTACAGTTTTGTGAAATTGTTGTTAAATCACAGTATATTTTAAGTACTTTCATAGAAAAATTACTTAAATTTACGGTATATACAAATTATCTGTACATTTTTTATGATTAGTTAGGGTACAATTTTAGTAGATTGTAAGTAATATTGCGATATTTACACTAAATAATATGTAATATGTAATGTACACTGTCATATGTAAAACTAAAATATTGCATATGTTGCACTTATTGATTTCTTTATAGTTGTTTTAAAAAATTTGCAGTATCACGGTACACTAACAGCAGAAGCGAAAATGTATTCTAGAAGATTTTTACGTGATTTAGGTGATTGTATCTCAGAGTAGCTGAAGGCGATTACGAGGGAGGACAAATGAGGAAAAGTAAAAGAGAAAAACAAAGCAAGAGGAAATACATGAAGCATAAGTAAATGAAATGGGACAGTACTGCCCATTTATTTTCAATATTACATTAATAACTTTCTGATATATTAATTCAGTAAATACAGTATTATACATAACGTATAAGTTATTAGTCTAGATTTTTATTACATAAATTAACTCATTTTGAAAATATTACAACTTACCTTTCAAATTTCGTACGGGATGTACCAGATGGAGCCAGATTATTTCCGATTTATGATAGGGAAATTGTGTTCGTGGCAGAAGTATCATAAAATCGACAAGATGTACGCGGCACCAGTAATATCGTTATTTTTATGTATTTTCGTCTCTGTGAATGCCGGCGGCCCTACGCTTGTCCTTTTGGATAATCTCGCTATAAAGGAGACACACTCGATTTTCTTCAAATCACTTCAAGGTTTGAATAATTGTTTACTCTTCATACATAACCTTAAAACTGTTTCAGTCTGCCCATTTTGTTACTTCAATCACTTGACACTCTTGGATGTTATTTAATGTCCTGAGCTTGCATTTATTACAGAAAGATTCTCATTTTAAAAATTAGAGAATTTTTAGATTGTACGATTAAAGTTTGTCATGGATTATATTATAACTCAATATTATTTCTTTTTAGATCGTGGTTACCAGCTGACATATAAACTAGCTGATGATGCAAATCTGCAGCTATCAAAATATAAGGAATTTTTATATGAGCATTTAATAATTTTTGCTCCGTCTGTTGAGGAATTTGGCGGAGCACTCAATGATGACACTATCGCAGACTTCATTGATGGTGGTGGAAATGTATTAGTTGCTGGATCAGCACAAAGTGGAGATGCTTTGCACAATCTAGCCTCCGAATGTGGCTTTGAAATGGATGAAGAAGGTGCTACTGTAATTGATCACATAAATTATGATGTTTCGGATGCTGGTCAGCATACTAAAATAGGTTAGAACAATTTTCAGATCAACTTTGACACAAGCTTCAATAGACATGCTAATATATAAAATTTAATTTTTCATCTTGTCTTTGTCACAGTGGCTGAACCAAGTAGTCTCATCGAAGCACCAGTCATAGTAGGGAGTCGAGACATTCCACCACTTCTGTATCAAGGAACTGGTTTGGTTGCCAAGCCTAACAATCCACTAGTACTTCGTTTACTGTCTGCGGCAAGCTCTGCCTATTCTTACAACCCTGATCAACTAGTTAAAGAATATCCTCATGCTGTTGGGCAGAACACATTACTCATTGCAGCTCTGCAAGCACGAAACAATGCTAGAGTTATCTTCTCTGGGTCTTTATTCTTCTTCAGTGACGAAGCATTTACTAGTCCTGTACAAAAAGCTCAAGGTTAGTCTCGCTAAAACTTTTATACTAAATTCTCGTTCTCTTATAATGTATTTCTCATAGTGTAAACCAGTGTACCATTTCATGTTTTATTATTCGTTCTTTTCAGGTGGTAAGAAGTATGAAAAGTCTGGTAATGAAGCAGTTGCCATGGCTATGTCTCAGTGGGTATTTAAAGAAAATGGTGTGATTCGTGTAGCCGCAGTTAATCATCATAAAGTTGGCGAATCTGAGCCACCTCAGTCTTACACTATAATGGATGATGTGATATACGAAATTGATGTACAAAGGCTTCAAAATGGTAAATGGGTGCCGTACGAGGCTGATGACTTGCAACTGGAATTCGTTCGTATTGATCCATTTGTACGCATTACGATGAAACGTTTGAGCAATGGCCGGTATCAAGCGCGTTTCAAGATTCCAGATGTGTATGGTGTTTATCAATTCAAAGTTAATTACACTCGAGTGGGTTTGACCTACCTGTACAGTAGTACGCAAGTCTCAGTAAGACCCTTGGAACATACTCAATACGAAAGATTTATTCCAAGTGCATTCCCATATTATGTTAGTGCATTTTCTATGATGGGAGGTGTATTTCTTTTCTCTCTTGTATTTTTACATTACAGAGAAGACACTAAGAGCAAAGCCGAGTAATGTAGTCTATTTAATATTGTGCACTTTATTTACGTATCGAACGAAATGTACTGCCTGTATTACCTATTAAAACACAAAAAAATTAGCAGTGCTCTTGTTATTTCTTTTTATTACAGGAAATTTCAATCATATGCAGGTCTAATTATGTTCCATAAATTTCTGTGTTAAACAGTTTCATACCATATACTAGGAAAAATTTTAAGATTTAGCTGTGTATTATACCCTCCTAAATAGTTATTACATACAATTTTTGGAATGATTCAAATTTTAAGAATAACAGAATAATAAAAATGTATGGAAAGTCAAAAATTGTGCTAATTCATTATAAATATAATATTTAAAAATATAATCGTAACATTTGTTTTAATTAGAAAATGTTACGAGTTTACACTTACACAGCGAGGATATCAAATTGTGAAGATGTGGCGTGGAATGCACCTTTGGTAGTCGTCAAAGTCATTTTTATATCATAAACAACTTATTGCTTTTATTTATTATTGATTTCAGGTATGTAATTTTGTTATAATAATAAGTAAGTTTCTTTAAGCATACAAACTTGTGAAAATAAAATTAAAAGATAGTGATGCTCGTGGCTCAAGCAAAATGCGTAATGGATATATGTCGTATTACTTTCATATTTGATTTTCATATAATGAATTATATATTTTAACGATTGAATTCCACTTTTTTTAAATTAGTTTTATATTTGTACGGCGATTGATTATACATATTAAAATCATTTCATGCTCAGCAAGTGAGTGAAAATATTGATTTTATTAATTTATTGAAATCCTTATAGAAATTATTGAATAAAATAACACGGTATTATCAATTAATTTCAGATTGACTGAGAAAAAAAGGAAGCGATATAATTTGCGTTATGAGGAAACGGTCAAGAACTTATTGCTCCACGAGGATGATGATTTGTCTGGAACAGAGTACTCGGATATCGACGATCCGGAATTTCAGCATTCAGATCCCGAGAATGAAAAGGACATTGATGATGCTATCACTGACGAGGATAAAGATTCCGATACGGATTGGAAATCACCAAGAAGAAAAGGAAGAAGGATGAAACTGATATCGTTCAGAAAACCAGAAGTCATCCTCGAAAAGCTGTCGCAAAACGAAAAGACGCTGCTCGTATGGCTGGCTCCTTACAAAAGCCCAAATTTCGAGGTCGAAAATCTGGCTTATCTCTCCCATAGTATCTCTTTGGTCCAAAGGAGAAAGCAAAGAATATTGCTATATCACCAGATGCATGGCAATTATTGTTCAACGAGAAAATAATCAATAAGATAGTGAAAAACTATGGAAGAGGTGGAGCACTTGATTGCAGACATTGAAAGCACACAATCTTACCATTACTTGACAAATATAGAGGAAATCAATGCGTATTTCGGCTTACTCATTATATCTGGAGTTTTGAAACAAAATATTTCCAATCTTGTTGAATTACGCTGTTAAGAATTTGGACCTTCCATATATCGTGCGACTATGTCGCTATGCAGGTTCATTTTTGTAACAAAAGGTTTGCGCTTTGATGATAAAGACACTCCGCGCGAACGCAAATAACTTGATAGAGTAGGTTCAGTGAGGGAAATTTGGATTTGTTTATTGCTAACTGTGGAAAGTATTACGTATTACACCCCATTCGAGAATGTGACGATTGGCGAACAATTGGTTGAGTTTAAGGGAAGATGTATGTTCCTTCCTTTTTTTATGGTTGCTTCCTCCAATGAGGAGAAGATGTATGTTCAGGGTATATATACAAAACAAATATGAGTTGAAAATCATAATGATCAACCATTCCAAAATGTATTATATGATGTTTGCGATCCCTTATATTGGTAAAGTTCGATTTGAGCAAAAGGAATCGATCCCTACCTATTTCGTTAGAAAATTAATCGAAGTTATTGCTGGATCCAATCGAACTGTGATGATGAATAATTGACCACGTCGATGTTCTTTATTGAAATTCTTTTGAAAGATTTTCTTAAACTTAAGAAGTAGACTGTTGCACGAGTAACAATGCACTGGCCCCAAAAGTTCTTTTATAATTTGATAAATCAGGCCTGCATCAATGCTTGCATTTTGCACAACTTTAATCAAGAAAATGAAAAGCTGAGTCACGCGAAATTTCTAAAAACCCTTGGTATAAATCTAATAGAGCCTCTCCTGCGAACACGCCTCCAAGAATTTACGCTGAAATTTTCTTTGAAAAGTATTGTCACCAGAATTTTGAAAATTGATATGCCTCTTCCGCATTTTGATCACGTAATTCTCGAAGAAAGGAAAGCTAAGTGCAGCTTATGCGATTCGCATTTCTCGGCCGGGATAAGAATGAAGTGCCCCAAATGCAGGAAGCGGATGTGTACCTATCACCGATCACTCTTCTGTATAAAATATTGTACTGTGATTACGTTTAAACAGTTTAAACGATTATTCATACAACATATCAGTATTACCTCATTTCTATTATTAGTTTTTGTACTCGTTTTCTTCATGATAAATATATTTTTCTTACAATCACATGTATTTTATTTTCTTCCACGATACCTTAGCTTAAAAGGTTTTTTCAGGTTTTATGAGTATGGATTTTTGATTTTATTTTTATCTATTTTTTTCGCGGGTTATCCAGCCAATCATCAATCGCTAGTTTGGAACACTTGCGCCACGAGTGGCGACACTACTAATTAGGATCCCAGTGTAATGTATTTCATATTTCGTTTGTTTACGTGCAGAAAACGTTGACCAAAAGTAATTTATTTTTTAATATACATTTATAATAATTAATAATGTCTTTGGCGGAAGAACTTCTGGCTGATCTCGAGGAAAATGATGACGATGAGGAGTTTATGGAAGAAGTGGAACCGGATTATATACCGGCAGCGGTTGTTAAGCCTATTGAAGAAGGTTAGTTCTAATTTGGTATTTTAGTATAATTTAGTTATTTAATCTTGAAATAACAATGCATAGTATATTTTTTAAATTAATTTTTACAGTTGTACTAATTTTATTTTTTAACATATTTGACACATATTTTTCTATATTGAATAATATTCAATTGAAGTTTCGTAATTATGTTTTTTAAACTTTGTTACATTTACAGAGATAAAAGTTGCTTCTGTCCGGGAGCTAGCAAAGCTTCGTGATTCTGATGAATTGCAGAAAGTCATGTCTCAAATAGAAAAATACAGTAAGATTCCTCGAAAATCATCAGAGATTATTGGACCTGTTGAATCTGATCCAGAGTATCAATTAATTGTAGAAGCTAACAATTTAGCTGTTGAAATTGATGATGAAATAGGTAATGTACATGTATATGTTCTTATTTATTGAAACCTTATACAAATTGTAATAAATCATTTGTCCTAATTTTTATTTTTTATTATAGCAACTATTCATAGATTTACAAGAGATAAATATTCTAAAAGATTCCCAGAGCTTGAATCTCTTGTTGTGGGCCCATTAGAATACGTTATGACAGTACGAGAGTTGGGCAATGATTTAGATAGAGCAAAAAATAATGAAACACTGCAACAATTTCTCACACAGGCAACTATTATGGTTGTCTCTGTTACTGCATCAACAACTCAAGGGTATTTGTTTTCTAATACAATCTAAGATACCAAATAAGATACATTTTATCTGCAGTTACACAACTGATTATAAATTATTATTGATTTCATTACTATTTGTTCAACAGGCAACTTTTAACAGAGGAGGAGAAGCAAGCTATTTGTGAAGCTTGTGACATGGCAGTAGAATTGAATAATTGTAAACTTAAAATATTTGAATACGTTGAAAGCAGAATGGCATTTATTGCTCCAAACTTGTCGATAATTGTCGGAGCATCAACAGCTGCAAAAATAATGGGTAAATTTTTCTACATGTACATTCATTGGACATCAACATAAAAAACAATTTAACAATTATATTCGTAGGGGTCGCTGGAGGCTTAACAAAACTATCAAGAATGCCAGCATGTAATCTTTTAGTCTTGGGATCTCAGAAAACTACGCTGTCTGGATTTTCACAAGTCGCTACATTACCTCATACAGGATTTATTTACTATTCTGATATTGTTCAAGATACGCCACCGGTGAGTTCATAGCTTCCTCTCTGTACTGTCTCATTATTCTTTCAGTATCATATCTTATGATTATACTCAATGTCACTATAGGATCTACGAAGGAAAGCTGCAAGAATAGTTGCAGGCAAAAGTATGTTAGCGGCTAGAGTAGATGCCAGTCATGAAGATTCAGATGGCGGATTCGGTCATAGATTACGGGAAGAAATCGAGAAAAAACTGGATAAGCTCCAGGAACCACCCCCTGTGAAATTCGCAAAGCCCTTACCGAAGCCGATCGATCCTGGTCGAAAGAAGCGTGGCGGTAAACGTGTGCGAAAAATGAAGGAACGATATGCTATTACCGAATTACGAAAACATGCAAACCGTATGAACTTCGCTGACGTGAGTATCTAGTATAACCATTTGAATAGACCTCAATAATCCATAGAATCTTCTTCATTGCTAGAAATAAATATAACTGTAAATAACCTTTGCAGATCGAACATGATGCTTATCAAGAGGATCTTGGGTATTCTCGCGGTACCATAGGAAAGGCGGGTACAGGACGCATTCGATTGCCGCAGATCGACGAGAAAACAAAAGTTCGAATATCTAAAGCTCTACAAAAGAATTTACAAAAACAACAACAGTGGGGTGGCAGTACGACCGTTAAAAAACAAGTTTCCGGTACCGCATCCAGCGTAGCGTTCACGCCTCTACAGGTAACATACTTTCATAATATCTCTTGATTGATATCATTAGATGATATCTCAATGTCGGTATCTTATACGGCTATCATTATCATCATATATCAACAAGTATATTTCCATAGGGTTTGGAAATTGTCAATCCGCAAGCTGCAGAGAAAAAGGTCAACGAGGCCAATGCAAAATACTTTTCGAACACTGCTGGCTTTTTGAAAGTCAAAAAGACGTAATTCTACTGACACTATATAATTTAAAGGTTGATGCACATCATCCTCATTCTTCTACAGTTAATTGTAGATTTTATTCATGTAAATGTGTACAACTGTGATACACCAATATTCTCTACGAGAATGACATTATTAACAACATAATTAATGTTCTATGTCTCACTCGAATGTTCTATGAAATGAATCAATAATGCTTGTTCATTTTACAGAAAATCCTTCAAGCATAGAAATGAAAGTGTAGGACTGATTCTATTCTGAATTATTCAAAAACCTAAAATCGTGTGTCCATTATGTTCATTGGAAAGCCTAATGATGTTTTTATTGATAAAATGTCAAACTAACGTTAAATGACTTTCCATTAAACATATGTGCACGGAAATTCTTTCTCGTAAAAGAAACAACGTTTTTTGTTTTTTAACACTGACAGTGTTTTGAATTGGGTGCAGAAAATAAAAATCAAGTTTACTCTCGCTACAAATGACATACTACTATTTATTTCTGTCAGGCTATATATGTAGGACGGTAAATGTCTATCATGAGATACGAATGGTTTTTATAAAAATATCCTCAAGCGGTGAATGAAGATAGATAAAAACTGGATTGCTCAGATCAAGCTAGTAAGAGTGTCTGTTACGATCCTGTCAACTGACAGCCTCCACTTTTTATCTTGCCGAATTTATATATACACTAATAGAATTGTGAGTACACATGCGAATCCATATATCATTCTTACAACGTTTATTAAAAAAAAAAAGGTATCGTCACACTTGAAATAACATGAAGTATCACGTTGAAAGCGATAATATTTATAAAGTTGTCTGCAGATAATCAGCATGAAAAAGTCACAGAGAGACCATTAGAAAGGATTTTGCACTTTCTGACTACGTTCATGAGTTATTGAAGATATACTTCTTTAGTGATTATTGCTTAATCATAAGTAAGCAAATATAATTTCCGAGAATTTATCAGACAGTGGATCTGAATATTTCGATTATTATCAGAAGTCATTAAAGAGTCCCTATAAAATATACAAAGGAATGCATTGCCACGTTCATCTACGTTAATGCGATTTATAAGTTTGAGATTACATCCGGAAGTAATAGTCCTGAATAATATGGACTCCATCAGCATCCTGTTCAACGTATCCAAAGGATGGTTGGAGAACGCACAATTGTCTCGTGCCAGTCTCAGGATAACTCAGAGGCAATGGACCATGAGTGATAGTATAGAAATTGGAGCGGGTCCGATGTGAATGGTGACAGTCTTTAATTTGTTTCCTGCGAACTTACCGGCCAACATAATGGTGCGTTCAACCCAGTTGAGGCCAAAGTAGGAGCGACTGCCGGTAATCTAGGGAGAGTAAAGACAAACTGGATCCTTTGCCATAATGAGTAGTCGAAATTAAGGACAATACATAAATAAGAACATAATTTCAAACAATAAAAGCTAGTTCAATTTTATTCTTCAATTACTTAATTTATCGTATATGCGAATAAATTTATTGTGGGATTCCTGCGCGTTTTCTTGAAAACAAAAAATCTTTCAGGATGCCGCAAACCGCGTAGGGTGACTCCACCAGTGAATGGACAGGCCCCAGTAAATGACGCGTTCACGTAAATTATATCTATAGTGATTTTAACACGGGTGTCCATTCACTGAAAGATTTTCTTGAGGTCTTCATTTACTGGTGGATTTACTCTATCTACTTATATAAATTGCTCTTGAATGAGACAACTTTGAACTCTCTTTCGAATTTATTGAATCAAATTAATAAATAATAAAAGAATAGAGTATCGTTTCGTGATAATTTAATTCAATACTTTATACTTGACTTTGAGTTTAACTGAGCTGCATTATTGTAAAGACGAATGTATATAAGGATAGTTAATTTGGCACTCATTATAATTGCATACATGATGAGCAAGAATGACAGTAACAATCAGACGCGACACCATGGCACCTCGTGTAGATTTGCATTTAACAAATGACACGACTCTCTTTAGTTCCTGCACGAACTGTATATGGGATTGTTTCCTAATGACAGCACATAAATAGATGTAAATAACAGTGCGCTTAGACCTAGAACAATTTAGTCGTATAAAATAGTAGCTTTTATTTAAAAAAAAAATGTTAAGTACAGCCTTAAAAAATGTAACGACGAAAAGATAAAATATAGAAGACATTTAACTTATGTCGTATACCATACATATGTCGATAATCAATACGTAAATCATACGAAAGTTTCTATCATCTTGAAACGCGTCCATATATCAGTATAAAATAATCGTTTAAGTCACGTACGATTATTTATACATATATGCGCATATTTAATAAATGATACATACTCGAGAAACCGTTAAACACCTTCTTGAACGAAAGTTTTAGCAAAAATTCCGTTTGAAATTCCATCGTAAACGAAAGCACCATTTTAAAAATTTGAATTCGGTACGTCGTGTCCGTTGGATAGATTTTCATGGTATGCATAAGCCGTATATACGCATACGTATCTTGCATAAATGCGTACGCACAGGTAGATTTACTAACGTAAGAACCGACTTGGTGGTGAACTTTTTTAAAAATAAACAGTGTGAAAAGAGATGGAAAGAAACGATGTTGTCAGAAAGAGAGAGGGAGAGACACAGGAAAAGGAGCAAGCAAGGGAGAGACGTACTAAGGAGGGAGACGAAAGATGGAGAAGTTGAAGTAGGATGAGGAGGCGGAGGAGGAGAGGAGCAGAATACCGGGTGGAACGAACGGATAGACAGCCAGAGCTCGGGTACTGCAAGGTAATCGTGAGTGGTTTGGTGTACTGTGGCGTGTAGCCCATGTGCTTGTTCTTTCTGTCTACGATTACGCGCTGTTTTAACCAAATTCCTTCGTTATTAAGGAATAAACTTGTCTTACGCTGAAAAAGATTTCCATCATTGTGCGCGAACGCCGGATATTGCTTCGGATAGAGAAAAAATCACTCGTGCAAAGACGATCTCTGGTGTTGTGAAAAATATCTAAGACATATGTAAGACACTGTCAAATACTTTTGAAGGACTTTGTGGATGAAGTGGAACATAAGCTGTGAAGAGGACGTGGTCCTAGGAGTGAAATCATGGCTACTTATAAGGACTTAAAAAACGACTGGTCTTCGCTGTGTCAGGATTGTTGTGAATGCTGGACAACTGCGGGTAAGTTTTTTTAAATTTTATTACACGTACGTATGTGCCATAAATTTAGTGCTAGCGAAGATATGGAAAGACGTCTGTACGTTTAAGATTTTTCATAACACGTACTTTCGCTGAATTCTCCGCTCTATTAGTTTATCTGCGAGACAGTAAATATCGAATGAGGCAAATGACAATTATTCTATGAATTTTCATCGTAAACAAGCAACCCTTCGGCTATCGTATACCTGTGTCACCTTCGGCAACACAGACTCCGTATTTATATTATTGTCTTTGACATTTTACTTATCCATTATCTTCTTGTACGTCCTTTCAAAATTGCGAAATTTCCAAATTTTCGTGATAATATTCTACAGACACGAATACACAAGGCGTAACATTATAACATACATACCATCGAAAAATCGATCTTCACGTAAGCCATAGCTTCGATCACGCTTTCTTCACGCGAATTCCTACCATATAAATATATACACACAACTCAATACTATATAAGTAGTAACACGCAATACACAATTCACGGAAGATGCTTCTTACATGCAAGAGTAACTATTCTTTTGGTACAGTAACGATATCTCTATACGTATATGTAACCGCCGTAACCTCCTTACGATAAAATAATTCCCAGCGATCAACTCAACAGTACCGCGAAGAAGATCGATCGATCTTGCATTGCACTTGAGAAGATTCAATGCAAAGTAAGCAACGACTTTCGACTATATATATAACGTGATCGATGACGTTCAATCGATCAGGAAGTACATAAAGTGCAAAAATGTCGGCTTTCGCATCAATTGCTTATTGATTAATAAAAAGTGAAACGGGAAATGAAAAGAAAAAGCCGTAATACTTAAAAAACAATATTTTTTACACTGCTTGGCTATTACTGTATAATACAGTAATGTGTATGTACGCACCAGCGAAACTAACTCATTAGTTTAGTTTAAGACGATTGTATAACAACCCGTCTTACTATAGGCTAGCCGATGCAGGCTGTTTGCACCAAGAAAAAATCAGGACAACCAGAGGCTATTAATGACTGTACCCGAAGTCATTAACATTGACGAGAAGTGACTGTAGCCAAGAATTTATTTCAAATGACCGTTGCGTCATAAACATAGCGTCGTAGGTACTCGTGACGTATGCGAATATTTTTCGAACGCACTGTCAAAACCCGTGTAGATTCGCGCCACAGGTTTGCTTCTCTAGGCGTACGATAGAAGCGCGAATTAAAGTGAAATTCCATTGCGTAATCTGTGCATAGTTATTATGTCAAGTGATATTTGCATAGGATAAAGCAGGAGAAGCGAATATATCTTGAGAATCTCTATATCCAGTGTACCGTGCGACAACCTAACCTAACTTATCCCTGGAAGAGATAGCAAGTCTATTTATAGCGACTAGCATCGACATTAGCTATTTTCTAATTACGAAGTTTGATTTATTAGGATCGTAATGACTATACTTACTGTAGAATATTTTGTATCGATCGAAGTAAAGGTGTAACTTAACTTGACAATTAATATTTATCGCGATATTTTATTTTGACTTGACTCCAGCTTCCATTTGCGATTTATCGTATGTGTATGCTTTGTATATCATGTCTAAACGTATAAGTAATATATGTGCAAATGGTATTCTAAGTCAAGACAAACTGCACTGCGTGAGGATAACATGTGGGTATTTGCATTAAGGGGTATGCACACGTCAGAGCATATATTCACACGCATGCATGTACATATTGACCTCCGGAGGATCAGCCTGTAAGGCTTTAATGAGAAGTTGGCTTCAGCCTATCATCATCCGGTTGCATTGCACATGGTGCAGGTGCATCTGCAACATTTTCTCGCGTGCCAGCAGTATCGGTACTGCATTTTCGAATGCATTGCTGATTTATATCGTGCAACGATCGTCGCTGGATGTCGGTAATGTAGGCTTCTCTAAATCACGCAGGACCTTACGTACCACCTGCTCTTGTCGTGGATCCGACAAATTTTTGATATTTTAATTGAAATTCAATGAATGATGAAATTAGGAAATTTACTTTGATTTTTTTTCTTCTAGCGATCAACAACAACGTGCTAATTATTACTTAAAGTTCTGTTTCACCGCACGAGCCGTCACGCACAGCTGATGCACTTTTCTTCGCGCGGCATTCAAATAACAGATTATCGGCTAAATGGCTTTACGAACAATTGTAGCGCGAACCTCATTAGTAATATACTCTTACGATTGTGAAACTGCGCGGTAGTGCAGCTGGCATCTCTTTTTCCTGGAAGTAGATCGTTTCGACGTCGATGAACAGTCGAGACGCAAGATGCTAAAGATCCAGCGTGAAATCGGACACGCTTCGCTTGTAAGTTTGCGATCGTGACTGTCCGCCATTTTTTTTATTTTTAACACGATTATCTCCTTTGGAAATTGAAATTCGTTCAGCATCTATTTTCTGTTTTTATGGATACTCCTAGTCGTTGTTAAAAATAAATTATAAATTTCGTGCATTTTTTGGGAATATAAAATATTTTTTTTCTTAAAACACACAGGATAACGCTAAATTGATCTAAGTCAACACGTCATCGTAACATATCACGCATGGTAAACGAAAATTACTGTAGAAACTTTTGAATAAAAAAAATGTAATCGCGTGATTGGCATAATTAAACGGCGACTAAGAATCCTCGAATAATAAAATATATTCGATTGTC
Organism: Trachelus troglodyta; assembly: GCA_030142635.1. Lineage (NCBI taxonomy): Eukaryota > Metazoa > Arthropoda > Insecta > Hymenoptera > Cephidae > Trachelus > Trachelus troglodyta. Next base: position 56,397 of record JARQTJ010000128.1, on the reverse strand, counting down.
GTTCCGTTACGTAACACGAAATTCGCATTATCTTGCGCGACAGGTTTTTCGAGCGTATACAAAAATGTTTCTAAAAAATTACCTAATCCTCGTAAAGTCGTTTACACGGTAACTCAAGTGCTGGAAGATTTTTAAATAAAACTTGCTCAACCAGCTATATCAAATTGTACATTAATCGGCTGCAATTGACATTTAATTACCCGTTATATCATCTCATGTTTCACACTCGATTTGAAATGCGCGCGCAATTTCATTTCGATCGTTTAATCGTTTGAATTATTGACTCGGTGCGATACGTACCAAAGCGATACCTAAAGTAGAGATAACGCCTTGGCGAACGCCACACCCCCGCATTCTCAATTGCAAATACCGATTCATTTCACTTTGGCATTTTATGCCACGGATTTCTCTACTCATCGTAACGCCTTCAAGCTTACACCAGGTCGGTTAAGATTTCCGTGAGAAGATACGCGAGATACGACGTTTAGCCGTGAGAAGAATTTTGAGTTCTTTTTAAATGACGAAACAATCGTTTACCAGCCACGCTTTATTAAACACCATTCAACTTGGGTGGTTAAGCGAGAACTCAACTTGGATCGTTCAACGCGAATAGTACCGTTATGGGCCCTTGATATATATATATATATATACACACACACACACACATATATATATATATATATATATATATATATATATATATATACACACATATATATATTACACCATAAAAATTGATTAGTACCTTCGTTAATAATCGCGTACAATCATTATACATATATAGAAAAAATTAGGCTCCCATTATCAAGTCATTTAATAAATTCTCGTTTGCTTTCTCACAGAATTAATACACCGGTCTCGGCGTCATATTTATATGCGAGGCCACGACTATACATGTGTACTGTCCGAGAGCCCATTCAAGTCTACAATAGTATATGTTCCTGTATTGCTGTCTGTCCTCTCAATCGAATACTTATTATTCTATGCTCTGTCGTGTACAAGTAATGTTGTACACACCGTGAATGAATCTACAGGGTAATACAAAATGGAAGTCGTCGTGTCATTCTTACAATCCTAAATTGAATATCTCAGTCTGGTACAGTCCTAATGAGTAAGTTCATTATTATTATTATCATTATTATTATTATGATTACCATTATTATTATTATTATTATTATTATTATTATTATTATTATTATTATTATTATTATTATTATTATTATTATTATATATAGCTTGAACAAGCATAACACTTTTTGCACAGTCAAATTAATTTCTTGACCGCTCGCGACCGCCTAGACGTAGTCGTTGAAAATAAATATTTCGCACCGGTTCCCAGGAATGTCGCGCGCTTAAATCTGAGGGAGAAGAAGAAGAAAAAAAGAATGAAAATTTAATGACACGTACGAGTTAATTAACGACGATACTCGTGCTTAATCTGATAACGAAGTCACGTGTGAACCAACCTGTACCGTTAGCGCACAAACTTTGAATTCAGTATAAGGCATTTCGTATCAGCGTGCGAAGTCCGCACGTATCTCGCTCGCGTGGCGTCTGCTCCGCGTGCGCTTGCAATAGAATCCCAAGCATTTGCGGATACTTTGCGTGAAACAACGACGCGAGACGTCGTCGTCGATGGCGGGATGGTAGCGCGCGCTCGCGAAAGAGAGAGAGATAGAAAGAGAGACGAACATTGAGAGGTGAAAGGTGGCTGCGAGAGAGATTTATTACGGCCATTTTGTTTATGGCATTTCTAGTGGACAAGTGGTTTTATGAAAGAGGTTGTATACGAGTGTCAGATGCGCGGGAATCTACCATGAGAAATTACGTGTCGTTCGGTCGTGCCTTGAGAACGTACGATTGTTATTATATTGATACGAGGAAAATTGAAAATATTAAATTCCGTTATCTCTAGTGATTTAGCTGATAAGCACAACAGCTCGGTGGCGATGCCATCGCTGACTGCTGGTAGAGGTATCGGCCATGCTCGCCATTCTCCTTTCGCGAGTCGATTTGTAGGTTATGTCGATCGATAATCATGATGTCAGTTTAGTCTCTAATATGCTAACATCTTCATGTGGCGTGTAGAAAATGCCATATTGGTGGCTGCTTCGTGTATGTTTAGTTTTGCTCGCTTGTTTTTGCTTCGATCGAATTTTCAATAATCGACCAGCTTCACGATATATCTGCCACTTGAAGTTGGCTGATCTTCGGTATACGTTCCGTATACGTTAACAACGTTATCGTTATATTTATAACGTTACCGTGTACGCCTCGGTATCGCAGTTAACCGCTTTGTTTGACGCGAAGAGTAAAATACGAGGTGCTGCTTTCTCAGTTATCGTGGCGTTTCCGCACTGACTGTATTTACAGTGTGCGAGTAATCGGGAATACGAGAGATGCGGATGCTCGAATTATGGCGGCTGATACAAGCAGGTGATCTTATGATTGGCGTTGGAAATTTTTATTGTGAGACTTTGTAATTAAATTTTTTTTACTTTCGTGCCGTATCGAAAGGCGAAGAATATCGGTGCTTCGGTTTTTTTTCGGTAGATAAACGGAGGGAAAAATATAATGTTTGGGCACTTGTGAAAAGTTATAGGCAAACATGGACGTTACCGGACAACCAGGCATGTCGAGTTGATGTGTCTTTGTTACTCTTGAGGCATACTGCTGGTAACTTAAATATCGAATTAATGGCGTCAGAACCGTGAAAATATTCGCTTCGACGCTGTTTATTATGTACCAGTGGCACCTGGATGGTTGATGACTCTCGAGAATTTTTTTTTGTAAATCTTTGAATTATGCAGGTTTACCTAATGATGATGCATTGGGTTTTTAACGTAGTTGAAATTTGTTGTTTTCAGTATGAATACGTATTATTATTCTTATACATATATGGAAAAAAAAATTTACAAGGACGACAACGTACGACTAATCGAAGGTGTTACTGTATAGACAGGGATTGCATTTAATTACCACAGAGAATTTTCGAATAAATGAAACTAATCTCTGCTGGTAACAAAGATTCGAGGCTGGGATAGTGCTTTTTTTCACTGACCTCTGATCGGAACAGGGCGGGAATGAAGTATAATATGAAATTTTATTTCGGCCAAATTATTTTGCGTTAATTTATACATGCATTTTTTTAAATATTGCGTATTGCTTAGAAAAAAAATGTATCGTTTAAAGAAAATTTTGGCTGTAGCAGAAAAATTGAGAAAGTAGGAAAACTAGAGCTGAGTATATTTACTCCCGTGCGTATCTGCTGGATCGGCACGTGTTTATGAATAGAGCTAAGCAAACACGTAAAAGGAGATGTTTAGAAAGTACGTGCAAGTGGATATAGGACCTTTTGAAAGATCCCATCGGATCACGAGTCGATCCAAAAAGATCGGCTGATCTGACACCTGGAAACAAAACGGCTATTCATCTACCGCCAATCATTAATTCAGTTACTACCAAATGAGCGAACCTTCATTTTTCTCCTTGTCAACACGTGCAAAACATTGGTAATCGATAAATAATATAATCGAATATTATAATATAGTATAATCGTAGATTTCTTTGTTGTTAAGGATCAACGTACGATAACAAAATCCGGTACATGATTCCTATTTAAAGCGACCTTTTTTTTTCTCTCTCTCTCTCTCTCCAAAACTCTCTCCTCTCGTTAATTTTTGAACGAGTCCAGCGGATCGCTAATTGGAATAAGAAATCGACATCGGGCGGCCTACGTGCCTTTTTTATCTATCGTTTCAGCAGCGGATCGCTGCTCTCGATTAACTTCGGGCGCCAGCGGCAGGGTCGACCTATAGCGATCTTTGATCGGTTCGATCGATAGATGCATCATCGCGATTTCCTCGGTGGCCAGTTTGACGGCCTCTTGCCAATTGTCAAATAGGTTAGTTTATTGTGACGAGCAACGCGGGGCCGTCGCTTTGCGTTCTTAGAGAAAGGCAAATACGCTTTTATTGCGATATACCACTGAGGTTCGTCGACCCACCAATCTACAATGCGAATCCACCCACCGGCGATCGGTAGGTACGTTGACTCCTTATCGAAAGTCCAAATTATTAACCTAACCTAATTTACGTGTACGAGTGTACACACTTGGCATACAAGCCACGTGGACTGGTTTTGATATATAATTGAGATACACTGCTCGTCCAGACTATTTCTCACTGCCGTTCGAATATGGTTTAGCAAGGACAACTTTGACCTATGAAAGTAACGGGCAAGCTTTTACAGCCGAATACGGCTTGTGGATCGTAACAGGTGACAACTTGGTAATTTATTAATCTCGAGTCTCCGAACGATATTTTCGAAAATTTGTCAAGTGCCATTTTATAGAGCGGCACGTATATTTTATTTTTTCTTTTACCTATACAAAGCTTGACTCAAGACCCTTTTCACTACTATGCAGACTGGCACGGTGAATCTTTGTAGTTTCACACTGTAGAGTTGTCTCATAACGCGTATCATTGTCTTAACAGTATCGTTTCCTTAGTACGAACCGACAATGCAAATTACATTGTAGCATCCATCATTTTCCAGGATAAGCTACCCAGGGTACAGGGTCGTTCAAAATAGTCCCTCTTACCTTTCAGTCTCGTGCGTTCCCCAGGTAAACAGTCTGAAGGACGTAAGGCTCTTAATACCAAGTTTGCCTGCATATAATTTGTTCCAGGTGAATAATCGTATCTATTTGGTTGGCAACTAAGTCATTGCGGATTTTAACTAGTAAGGCTATCGACTAAATCTGCAATCATTAAGTTGCCAATCCAATATATGTATGTTACGCGTCTTGTTTCGCTATTTATTTTTCAGCAATTTTCTTCGTCTTTCTTTTTGTACCATTTAACACACACCGACTCTCGTCCATAAGCACGCCTAAAAATTATTCCTCCCTCCTGTCGATCAATCGACCCGATTTTCGATGAAAATACGTTTTCCCGTTTGAACTGCTATTTTACGCGGCACGCAACCCAATCACGAGTAACGTCTTTTGGACTTTTCCTATTTACCGTTACTCAGGCCGTTGATACAGTTTCGTCAGGATTCGCGTGCTTGCTCAAAACAAACAGCTTCGATACAACGCTCACTTCAGGTTGCTGTCATCCGATACGACCTCCTGCTTTGTTCACAAGTCAATCTCTCGGCCGTAAACTGTACAAGCAGTTGGGCTACTTCAATTTCTATTGTTGAGATTCGAGATTCTTGTCGATTGTTTTGTATCGATATGTAGTCAAAGCTTTTATTCCTTGGCCGTTATTCAAACGAAAAAAAGATAAACTTCGTCTCTATTAACTGGCAGCCGCTTACTACCCGCTCTCCCGCTCTAGCCAGCTTCGTCTATTTTCCGCCCTGCCGTGCAGCGCCATCCCTTGCGTTCCACTTTCTTACAGCAAAATCTGGTTCTTTCCACTTCGGCTATTTTTTGCTTTTAAGAATTTTACCGACATCACCTATATATGTAGATATACGGTCGTTGGATATTTTATCGATTCATTTTACTATTGCTATCGTTTCAGGAAAATTTGAACCATTTTTATTGACTAATACGCATTTCTCATCGGATTCAGGGGTTTAGTTTGTTTATGTGAATTTTAGATGAACTGAATTAGATGGGATACTTGTGACGTTAATTAATGCTATATATATGAATTTGGAAATAAATAACGTTACGCGTGACAAGGCTGCAGAGAAATGGGTGAATGGATGACACGTTGAGAACTTTATTTGTTGTCTGGTACTACGTATTAATCATAAACGACACAATGCTCGCGGCCATCGTCTTTATCGATAACAGTGAAAACGGGAGCAGCAGTGCCTTTCTATATACATATATTTAATTGCGAGGTACCCTAGCTATATGGGTATCCGCAATTAATGAGAGTGACAGCCGTCAAGGGTAATTAATGACTAATTAATTTTTCTATACGTAATCGCGTGTTGCGTATATAACGTATATATATATACGTGAATATGAAAAAAAAAGTTTTTTTTTACTTTTGACTCTTAAATTCATGTTCGCACAAGTCATTTACAAGAATCGTCGATCACGTAAATGTTAAATATTCATTTAAATGTTAAATATTCATCGTGACTCCAGTAATTCATGCTAATTTAACCAGAAATAGCATCGAGCGTATAATTCTTAAATTTAATCGTCTCCTGCGTACACCTCAGGCCCATACATTAGATTCACACGGGTCCTCTTACGCGATGCATAATTGAAATAGTCAAAGCGCGAAAACAATGAAATTCGTTTCCCACCTAAATAATCACGAGTTACATACATCGCCTTGATGTTCGTCAGAGGTTAGGTTTGAAGCGCTTAGTTATACAGCTGTGTGTACATTATTTGCACAGGGAGCCATGGACCAGCGTTCCGACTGTCTTCTTACTCGACTAGAACTCTTAATCAGCGGTACAGATGGAATCATTGATAATTGGCTATTAGAAAGCTTACTAGTCATAATCTATGTATGATAGTTATTCGTACGTGCTGCGCGCGCAGCTCGTTGGGAAGCGCGCCTTCTACCGCTCGAACTTTGCGAATAACCTCAAACACGTTAAGTATGGAGATATCGGAGTGAAATTTTATTTTGGGATCACTGGGCATTTCTTAATTATTGCATGGGTTCGGCTGGCCATAACTTTTAAGGTGTACGATCGATTGGATGCTATTTTTTTTAAGAATTTTTTTTCAGAATAATGGATTTTGTTTTATTACGTTTGCATATAGCGTTGTCTCACTCTCTTGGCCTTTGGACTGTTACGAGGTAACATATGTCTTCTCAACGAACGACATCTTGAATGAACGCGCGTTAGCCGCTTCCTGCAAAACCAAGCGAAAGTAGACCGAAAAGAAGAGGACAATTTCGCACGAGTAACGTTGGCCGATTTTTTTTTGATTTTTTTTCGCACTCACTCGGTATCCCTAAAAATTCTTATATGTATACGTACAAGCCTTACGAATTTTCTCCATCATTATCATTACTCTTGATTGCCACGTGTAAACCGTGTCATCATTTCCCTATAACGATCAAAAACCCGTATCGTTCGCATCAAGCATAATCATGTACGTAAACGAGCCCGATTTCATTTTCTCTTATATATTTATTTCCAGCAGACGAATCTCGCAAATATACCTGAATACATTAGAATTCGAAAGCGTAAAGTAACTGTGACATCCGAAGAACAAATCTATAGACACGCTTCGTTCTTACCCTGAGAAATACGTTATTTTTATCATTACACGATGACCCAGTCGTCACTTACACGCTATCGTCTTCGAAACAGCTTTCGCTTATGAGACGCGTTGGCCATGGTGGAGCGGAGGAAAGAGGGGAAGGTGTACCAAAAAAAACGAAATATTGGAATTTATTTAAAAAAATTCCTTTCTCGTTTGTCACAGGAGCTTATTCTAGGCTAATGTACACGCAATCGGCTTCTTACGAAGATCGCCGAGCGTTCCCGAACGTCAAAGCTGCATTTAACGCACCTAACCAAGAACGCTATGCGGATAGCTGACAGGTAGTTCGTGATGGGTCCATAAGTGCTGTTACGAAACGAACGAAAGGTAACGTCTTACATTGAATGAAAACTTTATAAGGGAAAGTACCTCATGGTCGAACAGTCGTTGCTTCGAGAAGTTCGTAGAAATTTTACGCAACGATTCTGTTTATGCGTATATTGGTATGTGATAGTAGGGTATGTTGATTGTAATAAAGGTTAATACCGGTGTCGTAGGTAAAATTAATTGTAGTACAAATTTAGTTGGAGGGGAAAATTATTTGTGGGACTGTACTCGGTTTCACTGTCGGGACCTTGACCGATGGATATTTAAGTCGTTTGATAACCTTCGAATTTTCAAGACTACGTTTTTTAAGCTTGGGCTTATCTTCTTGGCTGGCAGCCGAGTATTGGCTGTACGAGTTTTATTATCCTTGGACCGGGGTTCACCGATTATGAAGATTGTACGTTGATAAGCCGGAGGATTATTACTATAGCGTTTCTTGCTCTCACTTTAAGCTTCATTTTCACGCGAGTTTTCTCGCTGCGACAGTGTAGCGCTGCGATAACAATGTCTTAGGTTAACTTTTTTATTCGTTGCACTGTTATTTCTTACGTGGTAGCTTGAACGTAATCGTATGATTTTTTAGAATTTATATTTTTTTTGCTGGATAAGTAAATTGATTTTTTTTTATACACGCGTCTGGGTGTGACACGTTGAAATTGGATGAACGATTCGTGAAATATTATTGAAAATCGGATTTTGGTCGTGTACAAAATTATAATTTTGAATTCGATTCTAATACAAGTCGAGTGAGAATTGTTATGGGAGTATGTTTGTTTGGTAAAAAAAAAGATTTTTTTATAACCGTTCGAATCTCCATGGGAAGTTTGGTTAACTTTCTTAAAGTGGTAACGGGTTGTGGTAACTATGAAACAATTTCATGGTAGCTTTAACGTGATAAGTGTCACTTTACTTAATTGATCTTTTACAGTGACAAAACACGGAACGAGCCTAATACTTATACGGAATCTTCCGTCCAGCTGGTTAAAGTTGAAAAATATGATTGGCCAACGTCAAACGGGGCATGACTTTTTGGAGAATGGAACATCGACATGCCTAACAGGTTTTTACGACCTTTTCGATTCGAAGGTAGCACTGAACGGACCTTTAGTTTTGTATGCGACGCGTGTACTGTACTGATGACTGATAATCGCTGGTTTCAAAATAATGTAAAGTCCGTTGATCCTCTGTTTTAAATATCGTAGGTTCCCTCGTTTGGTTCGCAGGAACCACTTTGAGAACCACTGTGTACGTTCCGTAGCTCATCTTCCGCATACTAAACGAACCGTGCCGAATGATTTCATTAGAATAGCGTACGCGATCTTGGGCGTATCCTTAGATCGGACATTCTTCTGTGTTATAAGGTTGTAAATTCTCCTAGATGAAAAATTACTACTTGGTTGCGACACGTTTGAGAGAGGGGGAGGGAATGGGCAACAATGCTATGTGCACGAGGCTTTTTCTATTATGTATATGCGTGTATATACTATATGTATAAGAAAGAATCCACCTTGTGGACTCGGCCTAACCTCGTTCTTACTCGATCAAGAAACTCTTAATTGCCGTCTATTATTCATTAGGGCGAGGGGTGTCTCCTGGGTAACTACCTTCTTCGTGCTTCGATGACTTTCTCGCCGCAAATTAAAACAGGCACTGATTTGAAATATTTGATGATTTTTTACACGAAAATGACTTCTAGTCTGTGGGATTGGCTAATTGAGTGGAAATCAATTGGAAGCTGTTTTGAATCATGGAACGAATCGAGGCAAAAATAGTTTGTTTTTTTAAAGAGGGAACTCAAAATTATTATTATCATGTATTTGATAAGCCAGAAAAATAAATAAGATTTTAGACGTTAGTTAGAACAAAAAATTTGAAATATGTATCATCTTGTGGAAAAAGAATGAATTTCTAACGTATCAGTATCCAGCTTTGCCGTGAGGAATATAACATTGATTTGTACCCGAGATAGGCAGGGATTGCGATAATACAATTTTCGTGCGAATCACTGCTGAGTATCAGTTTTACCACGCGCAATAGGTGAATGTATCCAAGGAAGGAAAGGATTGTTACGAAACTATTTGAAAAACTCGTAAATTCTCCCGTCCGACTGGTGGCGCCCTCGGCGTTTCGTCAATTCTTACCGAAGGCTCTTCGCTCTAGGGTAAAAGTTGGAAACGCAAGGTGAGGCAAGACAACGGACTGACAAGGCTAACAAGACTCGAAGTAGAAACGAACGATTCGCGGTCGGCCATAATGCATTGTGTCCGGTAGCGGGAGACACCGTCTGTCTGTTCGTTATTATAGTCCGTAAAGCGAATTCCGTACGAAGTGTTGATCGTCATGGCGTAAGACTGGCGCGACTTGGCTTAACGTCAAGGAACGCCTAATACGTTATCGCGAGGAATAACGCCAGACTCGTATGTATGCACATACGTTACTGTGGCGTAGAACAAGGCGCAGACGCCAGTGTTATTGATCGTCGCGAAGAGACTCGCTTTTGCTCGCTCGAGTCATGCGTCGACAATCCGCTTGTAACGGGAGGGTCGACCGAACCCGTCTCGTCTGGTGGCTGTGGCAGTGGCAGTGACGAACTTAACGCGCATATCCTTCATTAAACTTATTAGAATCCTTGTGTTCGATTTATTATACGTCGCGTCAATGTCGGCTGGGTCTGAAGCCGCTTGACTATTATTCACTGCGTGACGGCCGCCTGTACCCGTCGCCTGGGAAGCCATCGTTTGTTTTGTCTACGAGCCTTGTGAAACTCAGGTCTTGAAGGACTCACAATTTTACGGTACTGCTCAATTTAATTACGAATTATAGGTTATACGTTACATTCAGATATACAAGATAGGTGGCTCGGACGGTCGTACATGATTTAACTGTGAGTCCCATTTGCAGATCGTGGTAGGATCCTGGGCGCGGGCCAGGCGGCCCCATCCGTTCTCTGCGACGGATCGCAGTTTACTTAAAATTCGATTTTTTTTCCGTATTATTTATCCGTAACCATGAGTCTTATTACTTCTACGATTGGTACCGGTGTTCGGTGCCTCGTCGACGAGGAAGCTGATCACAACATGCTTCAGGGTAAGCTTTCACTCTGTGTTCCTTAAGTGATAATTTAATTTGAGAAAATATACATAAATAATGGGGTAGTTAAATAGGAGTCCGGTGATTTCAGTAAGAAGTATTTATATTTTTTAGAAATGACCCTGTCCTTCGATTTTGTTTATTCGATATTTTTTCTTTGGTTATGCTATGCATTGTTTTTCTCTTGGCTAGGCATCACTTTTTCTGCTTATAATCGCAGCTTCGGTCTTCTGTGTACTTTATTGCCCTCCAGACAATTCGTAGCAAGCAGGAAAGCGACGCGAAACCTCCGGTACGGGTTTTCGTACCGATCGATAATGCAGGCACGTGTACCGTGACTCTAGACATACTTTTATCGGCTGTTGCCAATTCAAAGTCGTCTCGTTTTGTTCTATCTTGTTGAGATAATCTATGCTCGCCCATTGTTCTCTATTCGGTGTCACAATTCTCCATGTTCCAGGCACCTGGTTTACGTTGAATGCATTGACAATCATCGAAGGACAATTTAATCGTTTGACTACAGTAGTATACTCGACTACGTCACGAAATTTGGTCAGACAAGGTCATTTGTCTGATTAAAATACATAATTGTCGTCTTTATGAAAGAATTAATTGTTTTTTTCAAAGCGGAAGTCAACGTTGATGTTAACTTTTTTTTAAGTCATAATGGGATATTCGTTATTTTTTTTCTGCAAATATCTTTGGTTTTCATATTGTTTTCACCTCGTTTTACGCAGGATGTACTATTCCGTGTTATGATATCGATAAGAATCACGCGACCAGTCAGCTGTTTTCAATGATCGAAGGCTGTTATCAGAAATGAAAAATGTATTTTTATCTGTGTCTTGTCGATGAATGTTTTATGCTTTTTAACCTTTTCGATACGACGGGTGACAGTCACCCGTTACAAAATGTTACAATGTGTGGATTGTTTAAACTTTTGTCGCGATGCCTCGTTCTACGTTAGACCGTGCGCGGCGCGGACCGTCGTAGCGAAAGGGTTAAAAGAGCGGATTTACCGTACCACGGGAACACCTTCATATCGAGGTAAATTACTGAAATGAAAGGATAACGATAGAAATTACATGGCGCGACGGTCTGTAACGGTGTTCAATTAATTTGACCCTGAAGCGTTATTACTTATATAGTATATACACACCGTTAAAGACCATTTGTCTATCATAAATTTTGTACTTTTTTTACCGACATTTTAACGATCTTTTCTGTTGTCCGTTCCTTCCTTGATCCACAAACAATACACAGCAGCATATGGACTCACTATGTTCCATGCATATATACGGTACAATATCTCCTTGGGATCATTCATTTTTTTTACCGTCACAACAACTAACATCGAATCTACGTTTTCTAGTCAGTGTTTAATGACTATACAAAATAGTAATCGGTTTGATATCCGTGATATTTCGTCGTCACTACTGATCCTCTCGATCCTCTACAGTTTCGTTTTTCAAACGCTTCGAGAACCGCGAGTAAAAGAATCCAGATATATCGATTCCTCGAAGTTTTCTCAGCTTATGGAGCCGTAAGTAATCGAAAATAGGGGTCTCGGTTAAGTCTTCATGAATTTCTTTTGTTCCTCTCTGTAACTTTTTTCTTTCACTCGTAATCCATCTCGTCTAATGATCACGGTACATCGAGATGCTGCTGCGTTGCTCTCCTAGAAAGTAGGCTCCGAGGCTGCGAGGTCAAAGTGAACAGATCGAATCTTTGAAGAGGAAGTAATACCGATTCGCGCATACAGCGAACACTCTTGCAATCTCGTTCGATCATGACTCCGTGGCTGTTATCTGAGCGAAGAAATGCTTTTTTTTTACGTTGCCGAGAGAAATGGTAATTTTACCGTAAAAGAAAATGGCGTGCGCCAGAAAGTCAAACGGTCGAGTTTCTCGCGGTCGAAAGGGGCACGATGGGATAAGACGTAGATCAGCCTTGTCTCTTTTACTTGGTACGTAAAATGTTATTATATCATCTTTACATGAATTTTAACGCGAATCGCTATCGTTCACAGGCTTTTGGGATAAACAGCTGAGTTTTGGTGTTTAAACATTTTTAGCGATTTCGATTCTTCATGATAATACGTGGATTTGTCTTTTATATATTTTCACCTCTGATCTTTCATGGGTTAAGATCGTCTCCGGCACTGACCCACTGGTCTACTCTCGCGCGACCGAGGAACCTTAGAATTTTCAAGATGTCGCTGTGAGATCATATGGCATAGCATAGCTGGATCGCGAGGGATGCGCACGCCCTGGTGAATGTCTTGCATGACTACGGAGAAAGGAAGAAATGCTATTAAACGTCGTTAAAGACAATGGCGTAGCCTTCAATTAGTCATCAATCGTCGGAACGTCATTATGATATTCAGCTGTGTCTAATGTGACGGGATATTGATAACAAAAAATTATGAACTTCTTCACGATTTCCTAGGTACATTTTTGGCGACTTTTCGTATAACGATAATGTGAGGCGCGTTGCTCTTGCCAAGTCCTGATTACTAGCTTGGACTGACGGAAGCTCGTTTTTTATGTGGTTTCGAAATGGTAGAGATTATAGGGGTTGGAAAAGCGGGAAAAGCCTAGATTCGAAGTAACGGAAAAGATTGGCTAAGGGTATGGATCTTTTAGGGGGTCTCGAAATTAGGATTTTTTGGAAATTATAAAGCAGAAAGTATTAAGTAAAACGACGAAGGGACGTTTTTATTAGGGTTGAAAATAAACGGTAAAGAAATTGTATATTAGGGATGACAGTTTATGGGGTTTTAACAAGGGTGAGAATTGAGGGATTACGGGCAGTCAGGAGGGGGAAAAAAATAAGTATTTTTTAATAATTTAGTTTTTAAGAAAGCATACGCATGTGTCTTTAAATGTTTCAATATTCAAAAGTACATGTATTCGTTAATTTTTACTGACAATTTTATTGAAAAATAATACAAAATGAGACAGAGGCTGATAATCATGTTTGTAAGTTTGGAATTCTCCGTTGCCATAGCCGCGTCGATAGGAGCACCACGAGTCAGTACCGCTTCGGCACTTTATGCGAAACGGATTCTCGTTCGTCAAACTGTCGTGGTAGAACGTTGTCCGTAGGTATAGAGCATCTTTCATGTTCCTCTAAGCGAGAGACAGTCTCGTCGAATTGCCAATTTATAACGTACGGTCAGTTCGTCCATGAGCTTTCCCGTTAACTTTCCTTTTCCTCCGAGTCCTTTATGGTTTTTTTCTGCATTCGCGCAATCTCCTCCCCATACGCTTTTTAAAATCCCCGATGCATTTTCATTCGTAGGATCATCGCCGTTACGCAGACGTATTTATACTATACCAGTGTACGTTTTTGAGTCGCCATTGTCAATATAATTACGTTATCTTTCGCACCGTACAGTTTCTCCGATCGCTTAAACATTTCTACCATCGCATCAACCTCCATTTTTATTGACGATCCATCGTGGTTTAAAGGCCATTCTAATTTGTGGATCTGCATCCACTTTTTAAATTTCAAAGTGTCTCCTATCTTCTGGCAAGTTTTGCACATTTCGCAATAAGCGCACTTAATATGAATATTAATCGCTTTCCTCGAGTAGTACCCTATAATGGAAGCCACGACTTATAAAGAAGTTAACCCACGCTTCTTCCATGTACCGCCAGCAGACAGTTAAATCTTTAACATTTACCAGGCTTTACGTTTCTTCCTCACGGTTCTTTTTTTAAATATCTTTTCAGCGATAACCCTTACACTGTCATTCGTTTGCTTTACAGTCCTACGCTTTGCTATTCAGAAACCATGGCACGTCCATCAAGCCACAAAATTGTTCGCGACTGCATGGCACGAATCCAAGCGTGGCCAAGCCAGTCGATTTTGTTTGGATTGACCTCAAACTTACATAAAATAATTTAAAGACGTACCTTAAGAAAATACGAAAATCCAAAAATAATTTTTTTTCGAAATTCCTTACTACCACTAACCCCTTAAGAACGAACACTGAACGTTGACAGCTTTCGAGACGTCCCGTCTGTTTTGTTTCGTAGATGGTAGCAGTGTGCGCCGGGTCGATACTTTCCAGTACCCTGGTTGCCACCCTCTACACCCCGTCTGCATAGTCCGCATCCCTCTTCACTCTTGAACTGCACCCTCGTATTATTTAATCAATCCTACGACGGTCCACCATCGTTTTGAATAGCAGGATAAAAGAATTGCTGATTTTATAACGAATGTTAATTCCCTTCCTTGTTACGTTGCACCTTGTACAAATGCAAAATAATTAAACGCTAAAGATCATTGGTATCTGTGTCACCTCGTATAAAAATTCACAATGAATTTATTCAGTATAATTTTTCTTCGTCGATACTCCCGCACCCTACAGTTCTCGTACGAACCTCTTCGATAACGTTTTATGAAATGACGATTTATCCGAAACTTCATATCTTATTGTATCACGTATTTATTCGTATAGCAACTCACCGTGCATTAACAGCAAAGAAACACGTGTTGTCTGAAGTGTAAATCTATCGGCAGTATCGCGCAACACGCGAGCCCAGAACTTTTCCGCTTGAATCGTATTACACGGGATCACGTTACACGCTGTATACGACGGATGGCCAGACGTCTGTCTCCGTGGTACCATTGTATTCCGCAAGGGCGCCACCGCGTAAACTGAAAACTAAAACTGTCGGAAGGAAGACGCGAAACAAAGTATTTTCTATGCCGGTAAGCAAACTCGCAGGGCAGTTTGTGCGTATGTGTATACGGCGCATAGGATCTCCAGTTCTTTTGTAAGGACAAGGAAATATTTTTATTCTCTCGCAACGACAATATTCTGAGGCCTGGCAGAGCCGATTTTGCTGAAAGAGAAAACCCGCGGCTTTGAATTTATATGAATTGTTCATTCTTACCGGTATTAATGTCAACGATATGTTTCGATGTGTATACAGAATAATTTCTCGTTAAAGCAAACTCCTCGAATTAATCAGGTATTGTCACTGCGGTGCAGACATTCTTTTAAAAGTTTTCCCTCCTTAGGATTACTTATTCAGAAGTGCTGTTCCTTGCCTTTACCCAGTTGCTCTACGATTCCTGACGTCTTATTTATGACTTTGCCAGTATCGATATCATCGTTGCCTTTTACTGTTTCGCCAGATTAACCTGTTATCGTTATTAATCACTGTTTCTGCCGGATAAAATTAACCGATGTATACATATATTTATGTTACAATCTAGATATACTACATTCTCTGTATCTATAGTCTATCGATTGTATAATACAGTCAACATGTAGAACTGTGAAAATGGCGTAAGTACCAGGGCGGTAAATTCAAACGCAAAAAATTCTAATTTGTCCAATCTATCGGTATTAGGGGAGACCGATGTCAGTTAAAGCACGATATCGAATGAAATAAAATCATTTAATCTGTCATCCATTATTGGTAGTGAATAAATTATTATAATTGCCTGATAAGCCGTAATGTTGTTTTAAGAAAAAAGTGACAAAAAATTGCAAAAAAAATTTTGTAAGAGTCATCGGTAACGTTAATCAAGATTTTATTTTGTTTGTATTTCATTCGACAACCAGTTTCCCCCTCCTTGTTTTTTTTTTATATATGTACGAGCATTTCAATCGCGTAATAATAAATATTGGCAATGCATAGAAACATTTCTGCGACGGTCTATGAGACACGTGGCCTGTGACACGGATTAAAAATTTCTTAGGTCTCATCAGTGATTAATCCATCCTGTACTCGTATGTTATTTAAAGTATTCAAGCCGTAAATGGAGCGCGAGAAACAATTCGCCTTTCCTTCGTGCCTAATACCCGAAGGAGCATGACTCGTAGTCGTCGGGCATTGGCTGCGAATTTATTTACCAACAATTCTAAGCCAGACTCGCCACTTGGGGCCAAAGATTATGGCGTGTTCGACGATGAAGTCGAATCGTGACCCTCCCACATCCTACGGGAAAGAACCCCGTGAGAATTTATCTATGCCAGTTCTATATATATATACAAGGTTGTTGATATATTTAATCATGCTGTTATAACGTACAGTAATGCTCAGACGCTTTCTATAACGTACAATACAATGCCATCGGGCATTCTTTTCATCGGCCTAATACGGAAGTTCTATATCCGATAAGCCAAATCCATTACATTGCGTTTCACGATTCTCCCATGGGAAAGCAGCTCCATTCAGATCTAAAGAAATGGCGGCATTATTCAAACGGCAATATCGACACGCGCTGGATACGAATTTTCCATTTTTTGTAAATACGAAATGCACGTTTGGATTTATTTCTTAACTTTTCTTTTTAATTACTCGAATTATATTTCTTTTTAATATTATTCGCCATACTCCATTTTATCGTTACTACCTTATCCTGGGGTACCGTATGATTTTTATTATTGACAAAAATGAGGTTATCGTTCGATATTACTCGATCATTCAATTTAATTGATATTTCCATCGCATACCACGTCTGTGAAGTTAGTCGAGGAACTTTAACGTATTACGCCTTGGTTATGTCGCACGTATCTTATCCGAGAATGCCGCTCTGAGCGGCCTTACCTAATTAACGTTAATCGTCGTCGCAATTTCGTAATTGCCGTTGAGAATCACAGCCGTACAACGTTGGGTATTCTAAGACAGTATTTTCAAACGGACGATATAGTGGGCAAAAATTTAATAAAAAAATTCAAAATTAATAAATTCAATTCTATCGACTTTCTAATTAATTTTTATAATTCTCTTTTCTCTCCTGTCAATGAAACCATTTTTTTTTCACACGACCTATCCTTATCGGATATTTCTCATCCCCGGACATTCGCCACTCGCCGTTGTAATTGAAATGCGCGAAAGTTCCACGCGTACGAGGAATTCCCAATTATGTGTGTCCAGGGAACCAGTCGCGTCCATGTCTCACGGCTCGTGCAATGTGGGTCAGTAGAAATATTTTATTCGTCTAATTTAACACGGAGACGCCCGTCTGTCAAATATCGCGCGTCTCGATGCCTCTTCCGCTTGTATTTTTTTCTTTCCTACAAAATTTCTCCTCAGCTTTACGTACGAATTTCAATTCCACTTCCACGAGATACCGTCATAGGAGTATTGCGCAATCGCGTATTACAAAATACCAAGTAGCAGCTCAGAACGTGCTTTTATAATTTCTAGGTCAGAATATTAACTATACTAACTACGCAGCACTTTGTAACACTCAATAATAATTGAAGCAGCCGACACGATTCATTTATCACATATTCATCGTATCATTTGACATACTTTGTTTGTTTATATTTCTTTTTGAACGCGTGGGCCAAAGTTATCGCGGGGAATATGAATGAAAGCGGGACATTTTCAAAAATGTCACAATGATTTTGCAAAATGACCCACTCAACGATCATCCGATCAAGTGACTCAAATTTCAAGTGAAATTCAATCAGCCATTGATAATCGTATAGATCGATAATCAATTACGCAATTCAAAAGTTGACAAAAAAATCTCTATATACCAATAAGACAATCAGTCATATATTTTTGACAGATCAATCTCATCGATTACCCATCAATGGTACAAGGGTACCCCGACCTACGACAACCTGATTTTCTAATCAAATCTTTCGACAAGCATATCGATCCATCGATCATGATACATATAATTACATCGATAAAATCATATATCCTGACAAAAAAAAACATCTGATATGACTAATAGGATTTTCTGCTACAGCTATATAAATTTTTAGTAAATATAATTAACAATTTTTTTAATGAAAATTTTTAACTCCTCCTTCAGTAGATCTATATCCTTTTTTCTTTTGTTAAATTGTACCAACAAGTCTGTATCCTTTGTTTAACAACGTACCGGTGATATTCGAGAGAAAGGAGTACAGCAGAAAAAATATCGAGTTCTCTGAATCTAGAGTATATATATACATATATAGGGGGCGAGAGGAAAATCTCTTTTGGTCATGCAACATGCATGGCCGGGATCAATATTCTCCCATACTGATATATCACACGTGAGAGCATATACGCACGTATGCTAGCCTTGGCCCGGGATTCATCGAAAGACCGGTAAAGTACTAGACAAAAATGATTTACTGTACCGCGAAGGTGACGTGATTAAAAAATGTCATGGCCAACGGGTGACCAATTAAAACGTCCAGAAGAAAGTTTGGCTGAATTTAATTTTTGCTATTTGCAAATCGACCCGGGCGACATATCCGATTCGCCATACTGGTAAGTTTCGATATTCATAATAAAACGGGATTATCGTGTCGTATTATTAATCGGATATTTCTTATCGCAATATAAAATTCTTCTAACCTCAAATTCAGTACCCAGGTATCCGCGACGAGTACTTTCGAGAGAGTTAACGATGCAGTCGGTGCACGAGTGACCGTAGGAAGAAATAAAAACGACGAGATCTTCAAAAATTAAAATCGTTCCATATACTATCTTCGTGCTATCGCTATGATAATACCTAATAACCGACTAACCCCACGATCGCGATATGATAATGATCTTGTGGCAGGTGGATAGATCGGATTAGATTTCTATTGTTTTCTTTTATCGTAGAAAAGAGCTCGATACCTCTAGTACGTCGAACGTAGCACGTAGTAAGTACGTATGGATGTTATAATCGCTGTTTTAACCGTACAAAATATCTATAGTCCATTCGAGCTCGTATATGGGATATGAACGAGGACTTCTTCGCTTCGCTTGGATTTTACGTCTGCTTCTTCCATACCCTATACTTACTCCTACACGACGAGCTAAGCTCGAGTTTACAGGTTATCGACGTATCGTATCTGGCAACGTGGTCAGTCGTCCGTTTCGTACTCGTCGATAAACTGCTGGATCCTTTTCCACCGGCAGCCAACTACCCACCCGCAGTCGCGTTAAGGCCAAAGACCCTCGTGATACTGTATGCTGGATGTATGACAGAGACGAATGTATGGGCCGGGGATAGGGAGGGGAGAAGAGAGAAAATACTTCGTCGAACAATCTATAAGAATCCTGGACGATTGTTTGCCGTTTACTCGGTTACGGACGTTGTTGCTTGGAGATTTTAAGAAAATAGTTTATAAGGCTGAACGAAACAATATCTATTGTCTTGTTAGCCGTGCAAACATTTTTAAACGTATCTTTTTTGTATCTTCACTATGCTATCTCATGGCAGAGGGAATATATGTATGCAATACGTGGGAACGTGCTATTTATTTTATTGTTTCGAAAGATCGGCTTTGGATCGTTGCATGGGTTGTTTAATTTGTTTGTTGTTTAATTTGAAAAAAATTTGTTTCCTGTATCGACGATAACGAGAGAAACGCGGAGACGACGGTTCGCAGGTCGATTAATTCTTGAAGTCGTAGAACCGGACTGGCTCGAATCTCTCGAGGTTATTGAAATCGGAGAAAGGGCGAAAGAGTTAGTACGGTTAATGGAAAATAATGATAAAAAAAGGCACGTAAGCGATGCTACCGCGTGTCACCTTTGACCCCGTCGCATTTTATTATTATTTATCTTGAGTTTTCCGTCGATTAATGAATTCTTGATTGAGAAAATTATAGGCTTCCCGGCGAGATCGTCCTTAGCACTTCCGGTTTTACGTACGGACGTCAGCGAGCGGGAAAAAGATGTAGAGGAAGTTCGTAACGATAAGAGAATTAAAATGACGAAGCAAAGGAATCAGAAAGGTGGCGAAGAAACTTTTCACTTTCTCGCGACTTGCAGGGCACACGTACCGTTTCGTTACTTTACATCCCGTCGGTATAATAAAATGATCGTAAGTAAGTCTCACTTTTATTCCGGACCAGCCTCCTCTTCCGGCGGACACGCAAGGCCATTGTTCCTTTTTTTTTCACGTTCCAAATACAGCGACGTTCGCAGTTCTCGGGGTCTAGTTTACGATAAGGTGCGTGACGCGTTACTTTTATTTATTTCAGACTGTGTTATGCCGAAGGTACTGTACGATTTTAATCATTCAAATCGTCCGCTTCTCTATATGACTTACACGTCACGTGATACATGGAAACATTGTCGATGACTATCGCGACGAGTCGTCTCGCGAAGGAATACAGTAAACTCGGGTTCACTGTCTTTCGTGACTGTGCGGGAAGAAAAAAAAAGGAAACTGTCAGATAATTCTCATCTCCTCTTAAGATCCCATTCACGCAGTGTCGCGTATCTTAACGCAGCCAAAAATCTGAATAAAATCTCAGCTACTCGGAACCACTTTCATATACTCATCCGCGTATGTATATCTGCGGCTCAGGATCTTTGTGGTGTCTTGGGTTACTTCGGGGACCTTCATAATTCATTCGAGGTGTAAATGGGGTACTTAAAATTTCCCAGGTAACCCAGCAAATGGTTTGGGGTCGTAAGACAGTCGAAGGTTTAAGGTTCTCTCGGTCCTAATCCTCATACCGTTAATCCATCTAAGGTCGAGGACCAATTCGATGATCGGAACCTGAGCCAATGCAGTCAACGATTAAAGTTCTAACGGTACTGTGCCGGTATGCAGTTTACGATAGGCCACGGTTACCCATGGCTCAGCAAGATGCCTACGTCCAGCAACAGCAGGAGCAACAGCAACAGCAGCACGAAAGATACGTACGTGCAGGACGCTGTGACCTGGAATGGAACGGTGTTTTGGCCTCGGGTAGGTGGAGGTGTGTGGTCTCTATGGTAAAGCTAAGATGAAAACGCGCCAGCTACGTTCATATGTTGTAATATTATATATATGCATATATACCTTGCCATATTTAATAGCTGTAATGACTTTGGCGTGCGGCATAACGTTTAGCATATACTGAATATTGCTTCAACGCCCATTTCAGTCATTTGAATTTCCCGCCGTATTCTCACGCTCCTCTTGCCACCGTTAATACATCTCGAATTAAATGGCACCTCGTGGGCGTGACAGTCTTCAGGTGGATATCTATGTGCAGTCATGCTCTATAGAAGTCGAGATCATTCTTCTTGTTTCGATACGTGCCACTTCCGGCTGCGAAATTCCTATCTATGCATCTACAGACTCATACGACTCACCATGCTCGACTGCATTCCAAGACGGGACACAGTTTTCGGTCGATGATTCAGGATGTGAGAGGACGAACTCGATGGGACTGATCTTCTCTCTTGGATGAGCTCGATCGTTATTGATCTAGTTGAAAATCATTTTTTCTTCTATTACAATCGTTCATGCGATGGTAAGAGAGCAGGGGAATTTATTATATTTGAATACCCTTTATTTGAACTTGTAAATTAGGATAATGTCGTTGTTATTATTATTATTGAGAAATTTCACGTAATCAATATTAATAGTGCTGCTACTACTAAGTACTGATTGGACGTTGCTCAAAAAGTTTAACTCCTCCCGATCACAACGTTGAATTCTTCGCATCACTCGAGCACCACTTCCGGCGAGTCGCAATACCGTAAAAGGACGAAGTCGTCATATCCGTTTGAAAAATGCCTAACCGCAATGCGAATAGGCATTTACGTTCTAATATAAGTTTCAAAGGCTCTCATTATATTTTACGCCGAGCGACCGGGCTTATCCTGTCACGAGCATAAGCAAATTAGTTCGTAGCCATTTTTCATTAGCGATTAAGTACTTCTCTATTTATTCGTAACTATTCCAACAGTCGGAATAATTGCATTCGACTGGGTTACCCAGAGACAACTCTCCCGTAAATAAACAACGTCGTCCATGTTTTTCTATATTTTCTTGCCAATAGCTTACTAAAGCGCAGCGACGTGGCGTCACGATCGCACTTTTTCTAGCGAGATAGCGTGCGACGATACGAATTGCCTAGGGAAAATCTCACGACAATACAGTCTGAGTGCGTTCCGAAACGTACTGACAGTACTGTAACCAACGCTGTGTACTTATTCATCCATACGCATCTAAGAGAGATGTAATTACTTTCACAGTACTGTCAGTACATTTCGGAACACACCCCCTCTAGGGTGACGTGCGGGACTGCGCATCGATCTATACGCTTCTTAACAATTCATAACCAATGGACAACGGACTGGTGTCATATTTTATTTACACTGTATTGGACATCCAAGTAGCAAAGGACTGACAAGTCTTCATGCGGTCGCGTATCTATGAATGAACGTTAAATCGCCCGTATAAGACTTGTCGCTCGTGTAAATTCTCGCCTATTAGATTTCTTTGGGCTTATTTTTCAAGGCTTCCGCAGGCTACGCCTTCGCTTCCTTTAACGTTATTATATCGCACGTTGCGTCTTTACTTAAACGCTTTTTTAGATCTTGAGCTTGTATTACCTCCAGTTACTTGGCTTGATGTTTCTGCTCGTAGCTACTATTATTCTTTACGTATATCGAAAATGGTAAGAGCTTCTCGAGATAAGGTAACGAGCTTCTTTTGCTTTTATATTTATTATGGTCTTATCAAAGATCCTGATCTAGAATGCTCGGCAATCCTTATTTTAGTTATCGCATCCTTCTTTGAAAGCAATCAAAGCTTGAGCATGCCTTAAACGAAGATTATTGAAGCATTTAAGGACCTGTATTTAAATGATAGGATACGGATAGAAAGTTCGTGTTATCTGGTATATCTAATAAAAAAATTTACGATTATTTTTTTTTAATACAGTCTATTGATGTTTCGTGTACTCATTTCATCTATTGAACAAGTTTTTTCGTGTAAATCTATTTGGGTATGAATTTCTTGTTCAATATTTTAAGTCTTGCGAGTTTATGTCTCGGCTGGTTAAGGCCGCGTTTCTAACTGTCGAGATCTTCGGATTAGCAACTTTCTTGTTCGGAATGAGACTTAAGTGAGGTGCATTATGGGTTAGGGCGTCAACCAAATGCATCCCCATAGAGAATAACTATGAGTACTGACAGGTAAGGGCATATTTACTGATGCAGACTTGGAACGTTTATATTGTCTTCTGATAAAAGAACGAAACGGGACATTTCAGTGGCAGATTTGACTCCGAGTAAAATTTAATAACCCATCTGTAAGAGTACAATCGGCGAAAACCCGAGAAATATTTTTATCTACGACTTGTACAGTTATAGGATTCGTTTCGAGACATTCTCGAAAACCCAGACGACCAAACACTAGGCTATATCGCTCAGAGTCGTTACTTAGGAAGAATTGCTACGTCCATAAAACGTCTCACAGATGTCCCGTTATCTTCATTTCGTATTTCATCCCTTTGCACGGCTTTTTGTCACGTGGCTTTCAAATTTCAATCCCATACCCATATTTGTCCCTATAACAACCGCTACGATAAAAAGAGTTCCATCGCCTCGACAATAAAGAAAAAAATAAGAATAAAAATACTTACGAGAAAGGATAATAAGAAGGCGTGGAACTATCAATTATTCTTCCTTATATTTATTTATCTAATTTCATCCTCAATCCAAAGACGGCCACGTGCTTTATTGTAGAGGGCAAAAAAATCTTCTATATCCTTCAACCATATTTGTCACGTAAATCTCGTGCGCGTGTGGTACGATTTGAAAATGGATACCGTAAAATACAAAGGATAGTACATACGTCATACATGCTGGTACATACTCATACATGCTCGTATATACGTATGTACATACGTGCTCTTTGCCAAGTAATAAATTTCAAACAATCCCTCGCAATCGTTTCCTTCGTTCCTTTTGTCATCAAGCGTCTAGCCAATAATGGTTTATTATCTTGCAACTAGATGGCGATATTTTTAAACTGTGACTCCTTTACGCGCATTCTTGATAGGACTTATTGAAAAAAATGTCAGCCGCGCTTTATTTTACTGCCGTTATACTTAAGCGACCGTTATGGTGTCTTAGCTGCTGTGTACTGTCCACTCAGCTTCTAGCCAAATACGTCAAACAAAGGCGTAGCTAGTCCAGGATATTTGCGTAGTCCGTGGCAGACTGGACTTGCTCAGACATGATTTCATGACTATCGATGAAGAAAGTAGTTCATGAAAATAAGCCCCAAGCTGTATCAGCTACTAGTAGCGATACTTTTAATATCCTTGAGACTCTCCTTGAAACTGAAACGATCAGATAAGAATTAGGCTTCATGTCTATTGAGGATACGTTTGAAAGTGAATAAAGATTTTTCAACATAATAACACGTAGCTGATAAGAAATGTACGTGTATCTTTATACACGCGTTAGGATTTAACAATCTTACCTCCGTAATTAATATCTGGTAATAAATTGCAATTAGCAAACCCACGTCCAATTGATTATTACCCATCGTAAATTAGCATTCACGCCAACGTACAGAAGCATGGACTTTATTGTCGGTAATTTCAATGCGATCACTATTGCCAAGATAAAAACGATTGTACGTATTATCCACAACGCGAACCTTCTAGAAATGTATTAACTTAAATATGACTACAACTAGATTTTTTGTCACTTCCGGTCGCCATGTCGGCCTACTCGTTATACTTATTAATTAACGTAATTATTGTCCATACTTACTTTCGTGAAATTGCCAATTTTTTGTCAATTCATAATTACAATTTCTCGCGTATCGTATACAATTGCGTATAACAATCAGCTGCCAGTCTCACATTTAAATCCACTGTGTTATATATCCTGGAATTCGTCGTCGTCGTTTTCAATGAGATATTCGACCATGCCGGTTCTCACGAAGCGATCGTGGGCGGCGGGAATATTTTCCCCATTCGACGTGAGTTTCGAGTTCCTTTAACGGAATGGGAGTCGCTCGTTGTGTACCTACGCATTCCATAACTGGTTATTCACGGAACAACGATTGACGACCAGTCGAGCGCATTTTCATCCGAAGGGTTTCACTCTCGTGCGATTAGGGCCGCCATCTTGGATTTGACAGTCCAGTGTGTCGACTGCTTTCGATTAATTCCGAGAGGAGGCGCGCGCGTCTCCGAGGACACTTCGACTCATTGTCAATGCTGTTCAAATGAAAAGCAAAATCGCGCGACTCTACTCGAGTTAATCGCATCTTGCGTAGATCGAAGTGAATATATATATGTAGATAGCACGTTAACAATTACACGTGGGATCCGACCTTTGGAATTAATCGGTACGAGAATACATTTATGGAAACAAATATAATCGAGATTAAATTTCTTTATTCAAACGCATCGTACCAATCTAAGTCGTAGCCGGATGTAACAAACTTACTGTGACATTCTTCTTAGGAATATTTTTTATGTAACACCCGAGTAGGCGTTTACCTTTATTTAGCTACTAACAGTTGGAGTGGGTGTTACACTGCGATTGCTGAATGATTGATCTACTGTTGATTTTCATTGGCGAACGTATTGAAAATCTTACAAAAAACAAATGATCGACTATAATAATGTTAAGGCAGTTAGTCAAGTCCAATTAGTCAGATTCAGGATATCACATGGACTTTGGTGTAACGGTCGAATACCCATATACACTGTGTTGATAAAATATCGTTATACAGTAGATAACAGTTAGATAACATTTTCCGCGTGAAAAAAAGCTACCAGATACCATTATCAGCCCAATCACTAAAGTATTTAATTTTGAATATTAACCATCGACGCGAAGCTTTATTTATCGCATAAATATTTAAGATATAATTTACAACTTGTCCTAACACATTCTGAATCCCGTTAAGCATGTCCCCGGCATACCTAACCTCGCAAGAGGGTGACCAGATACGTTTACACGAAGTTCATCATAGAGAAACGTTACTCCGTCTAACGTGGGACAATGATGAGAATAAAAATACAAACGGTGTCCAATGAATTAACGGAATGTGAAATCGGTCGGCTGATATCCGCAAGAACTTAGCTGTCGTCCATTGTGTTTCTTGGTTTCATTATATGGTATATATACGATGCGAATACCAATATACACATATACATATCTATATATACATACGCACTTATATACGTATTTACATCACATGTAATGCAAATACCACAGTAGAAACCGTGTGTGCCGTCTTGTTTCCCGCACTCGTATTATGCCTGATATATGCGCCAGCTCTTTTTTTTTCTTGCTTGCAGTATACTCAAGACAGTCGCCCTGCACTGCTTATACATATGTATACAAATTTACTTAGATATGTGACACGAGGTACATTGTTTTGAAAATTGAAAATTTTTACAAGAAAAAATGAACTCTTCTTTCTCACCAGTTTGGCGTACCTGCTTGTCGACTTTCTTTTTGGCCGATTTAATTATAGTTAAGATTTTTTTACGAATTTATTTATTGCGAATCCATTGCGCGATCACGGTTGTCTTTCATTCAGACACAAGTTCTCTTGTTGTAAAGTCGGTGAGCAGATATCATCGTGTCTAATCATGTACAGGTATGTACGCATGTCCCTGGACACGCACTGGTTGTTTATGTTAAGTAAGAGAAGAAAATATATATATATATAGAGGGAATAAAACGAAGAATGAGGATCTGACGAAGATTGCAGAGCTCACGTATGGTGTATACTACCTGAGGAGTTACGTAAATTACATTTGTCATGTATATGAATGCGTGGTCATATGTGAAATTATAGTTATGATTATATGGCAGGTATATACGCTTCGCTACCTATACGAGTGGGTCAAGGGTCAATCGTGACAGTTGGATTCTTGGTCTTTCAATGATCATCGTCCTGTTTGTTTCTGAAAAATTTTGTTAAAATTACTGTAACTTTAGGTCGTCATTAAAATTGCAGTTTTTTAACGGTTTCGTTCAATTGTTTTTTTTTCCTTAAATTTCATAATCTTAATGAGTCATAGACTTAATTTTTGGAATTTAATGACAATTAATAATTGATGGATAAAATTAATTTTTTTTCTATTCAATACGATCACTCGCTAAGTCACATTGCGCAAGGGTTATCGAAACGTTATAATGTTATACATTTTATGGAGTTGCCAACTGGCTTGATCTTCGACCTCTGTAATCATCATAAAATTCTGTCTGTTAGGCTGACGCTCCTGAAGATCTCCGATACCAGGAAATGCCTGTCGCCGTAATACAGTGCGAATGAAATCACGTGTTCGTTGATCCTTGAACTGTTTTTTTAAATTGTTACTATTAATTTATGCAAGAATGTACGTATACTGACACAGTTAATCTCTTATCGCTGTTCTTATCAGCGTCCAGTAGATAATTTAGATGTTAAGAAAAGTAACCAGGACGATGGTCCCTGACACGTAAATTCCTAAGCTGGAATTTTTCACATATGTCTACCGCACAAAGGACAGTAAAAGTCGTTGGTTTTGGCATTGCCGTATTATGGCGACATAGCAAAGAAACACGCCTAACAGTATCATCCGACGTTTAAAATGGTACTTCTCTAATTACGCATGAAGCTCTTATGGGGTAGATGCCCATTAAAATTCCAACTTGGAACAATACTCGCACTTTCGTATCTCGCAGATGCGTAGGCGCGTATGTCACGATTAAATTGTACCAGGCGAGAAAGTTTGTTTCCCGCGATACGGCGTAGTTAGCAAAAAGGAAAAAAGAGAACAAGATCAGGTTCATAAAGACGAATGAAAGAAGAAAATGAAATTGCCTCGAGGCGATATGCATGCGTTGATCCGTATGCAATTCTTGAAAGCAGGAAAAAGAAGAAGCGCATCGTCCATTCGTACCGGCGATACGATATACATATTGTCCATACCGGGTAAAAGAGCATACACGCTAACGAGCTTCTTAGGGCTAACACACACGGCAGCGCAACTTTCGTGCTGGTAAGAGAGAAGTCGTCGATAGTCTCGAGGAGAACGCACTTTGAGAAGAACTAGGACGTCTTCTCCAAGAGTATCGCGGCAACGGTCTGAACATCCCCCGAGAGAACGTCAGGCGGTGCGAGAAATTTAAAAAATGGCGCCGCGGAGAAACAGTAAAGCGTTGCCGGGTAGGTAGTAGGAAGAGTCCGGCCAGACGCGCTGGTTCGCTGCGGTACCGCAGGGCGAGAAAGACGCCGACGTCGTCCTCGTGTACGACGACTGTGCAAGTGGCAGGTGAAAGGGGCTGTTAACTTGAAAGTGGTAGGGGTTCTGTCCGTGGGGAATGTGGTGGGGATATTAACAACGTTATACGGTGCCACGTTCCCTGCTGCCGTGGTCATCACGATTCACAGTTCACAGAACAGCGGTTGCCGTCGGAGGAACCGGTTGCCGATTGACAACCTGCAGTCTGGCCCGTCTTGCTCGTTATTCGATAGCTCCTGTTACTTTATCAGCTTAATGTACTCTCTCCTTCGCCGAGATTCCGTCTTCGTATTAACGTCGCGCTCCTCGAAGGAAAACATTCCTGAGGACTTCTTTCCGTAGAGATTGTTTTGTCTAGTGTCTGTTTTTTTTTTCTTTCTCGAGTGTCGAGCGCCTCGGTGCGCGCGCGCTTCTGCTCTGTTTATATTCGATACGAAGAAAAATGAGCGGACCTAGTGTCGACATTGTCTGGGACCCTCAGGCCCAGATAAATTCCCTTGACTGCTGGGATTACTCCATCGAATTTGCCTGTCTTCAGGGACCCGAAGGTATTAACCTGGAATGATTTAATTATTATGTTATAACGACTCCTTGTGATTTATGGGTTATATATTTTTATCACGGTTATGTGTCGTGTTATCAGTGAGTGACGTGCGTGGCGACTGTGATTTAACTTGATCAGTGCTTACGGAGATGATTTTATATTTCTTATGTGTATTTATCTATACGATATATATATGTTACATGCCCAGATCTCTGGACAGGAAAGAGATCCAGAGGTCCTTGCACTTGTATACATTTTGATGGACGTTCCGTCCAGTCTAACTCGTTAGTCAGCAAGGAGGAATGTACATTCTTGACGAGGCAGGACTTACCTTCACTTACCTTTATATTCCACCAATTTTTAATGCCATTCTTTAAGTCTTATCAATAGAACTACATTCCTAATGACACACTGTTACACGAAATTGCTTGCTATAGCTTCTTCAACATGTTGCCAACTTCGGTACAGTTAATTATTTAATTTCGGTGCTGTTGGATAATAGTTGGAAATTCGATTGCTTTTTTAAATGACTTCATTACCGACACGAGTCCGACTGTTTCTCGAATAGCGCGGCTAATGACTTCTCTAATTAACCATTTAAAAGGTTTGGCATAACAAATTGTTAAATTACGGTGGTTACAATGTTTTTATCTGTATATGCATTCATTACTTTGTATTATGAGCGTTTATTGTTTTTACCGTTAGGTTAGGCGAAAGCACGTGTACTTACCCGGTTTACCTGATGTCCAGTTGATTGAGAAATTTTATTTGCATCGATAACAATCATCATTCACTTTCCAACCATAATAATAATCGAAGATCGTGTCTTAATCTAGTTGACACTGGTAATAACGATTATAAAAAAAAACTCAAGACTTTACTACGTTATTATTAACGAGTGTCTGTTACGACATCCTCAATGCAACGTTCGAACACTTGGCATACTTCATACGAGAAATAACAAAAGCATATCTCGCGTGGGACTTTCTGAAAGAACGGTGTTGTTTAGTATACATGTATACGTACTTATAGAATCCTTACAGCGCGAGTGCACGCGATGACTAATGCATGTATGCGTAGAGTAAACAAAAATCGAGTATCTATTTTGTCTAGTGAGATTTAGAGTTTACGCTTCGTCAGTGATAAGAAAGAACAAAATTATTTATACGTAACACAAGGAAGTTAAATTGTGGTTAAACATGAAAATAGGGTAGATTTACCGGTAAATAAATATATTAAGAAACTTCTTCAGTGAGTGTATATATATATATATAGAGAGAGAGAGAGAGAGAGGGGGGGGGGGTTACGCAGCGAATGTGTCCATTCACTTGTAGACTCACCTTACAGAAATAGGTGTACATATTTCAAGAATCGTTTAGATAGTCTGGTAGTCACTGTGTGTTATTGTCATTTGTGTTCAGAAACTTCAGTCAGTTTCGAAGGAACAGGGATGGGCTGAGAATTTATTTTTTTTGTTGATTCCACGAAATCAATTTAAAAAACAAAAACGTAGTTGTAGAATGATAGTTGATCACGTTTCGTAATCGCCATTAGGTTAAGACATGCATAAAGCACAGCGTGGCACGCGAGTGGCATGAAAAATGTCTGGTATTACTGATGAAAAATAAAATGAAAAAAAGTACCGGACGTTCCTCGTATCCATCTTCGATACTTTTCATTATCGTGGTAATATGACGTGTGAATATAGCTGCGAAGAACTGTCGTTGTTTGTCTCGAATATTTTCGATCATCGATTTTAATGCCGGTTAAAAATTTTGTCAGGGATATGAATTTTAATATTTAAAATGTACATGAAAAATTAATTTACTACGTATAAATTGTTTATGTTTTTCTTATATCTTTTATACGTCACGTTTCAACAATTCGTCTTGGAGATAGGATATTCTTGTGCGACGTTGATTTTACATGAAAGCGTCCATTGTTCGTTGTAACGTAATTTTATCAAGAGGATGTAAGGTCGTGTTGTGTCATAAGTCAAAGCGTGTTCTAAAATTAAAAATTGTTGAAAAGTTTTGCCAAGGAGCGACGACTCGTTGATTAATTTTCGTTTATAATTAATTTTTTCATATAACGGATATTCGAGTAATTATAACAATTTGTAAGACCAGCTAATCAAGGACGAAGCATTGTTACCGTTAATTCATACGAGTTCAATGAGACTTGTCTGAAATCTCATTAATTATAAGGATTCAATTTTCATAATTGTATATTACGAATACTAATCACTGTCTCTAATTACGCGCTCATTTTAAATGTAGTAACTATTTGAAGCTATGTTCAGACTTGTGTTATAATCTATTTTTTTCCACGTCTTTTCCAGATCTTCAATTGGCTGCTGAACTTGGCAAGACTTTGCTGGAGCGCAACAAAGAATTAGAGAACAATGTGAAACAGCATCAATCCACCATTGAGGAGCAAGCTCAAGAAATAGAGGTGCTTATAATCGTGCATTAATTCTTATCAACAAGTAAAATTATATTGTGTTGATCTCAATTGTAAAAAATTGTATTTGTTGAAATTTGTATGAAAAATTTTCAAACTCTTACTATAGCTGTGACGTTATGACGAATTAAATGATATTTGGTCGTTGTATCGTAATTTAAAGAATTTATCAAACCGTGTCATTGTATTGAAATTGGCAGTAATTCTTCATTTTGTAGTACGTATAACAATTAAAGTGGATACGTAATCGTGCAAATGTTATTCAGGAAATTAAATGAATTAGTAATTCGTTAGCGGTCGTAATTGCCGGCAAGCCGGATCAGCTTCAGCAAAGAGAGTACTTCCTAAATACTACCAGAGTACCTGATCCTCATTGCAAAAGGGGAAGATAGAATCGTGAAAAAGACTATAGCTAGCTTGCTTCGTTTGGTTGCTGGCCATGCAATTATTCTTAAATTATTTACAGTGTATTGCATAAATTCATGAAATCTTAAAAGAATTTGTGTCTGCATCATAATACCGATGACTCATTGAAACGTAGGTGATAACCAATGAAAAATATGTATTTTGATTGCGAAATAATTTAAATTTCCATTTTTTTTCGCTATTCTTGTCATCAGACGCTACACTCGACCTTTCGACTTCATCAAGACGTCATTTCTGCGTGCATAATCTTTATTGAGAAGACGGCAGTGTTTTTACTGTGTCGATTAACTTGTCCTTTGACGCCACGTCTTTTTTGCAGTATATGAAAAAGCAAACTGCCGCCCTGAGGGAAGTAAACGATTCTCGATTAAAGATCTACGAGCAGTTGGAAGTCAGTATCCAGGACTTGGAGCGTGCGAATCATCGGTTAGCCCTCGAAAACAGTGGCGACAAGAAGCTCATAAAAAGGTCAGTTTGGACACTGAGTCGAGTCACGAGCTAGTTATACTGTACTTATGAAAGGAGTTGAATTATAATGAAAAGTAATGTAAATTTATATCCTCGTTACAGTCAGTGCTTAACCATCGAAAATCTTGAGGCACGATGCGAGGATCTTCAAAAGAAATTCGACGAGCTCACAGTCCGGTACGAAGCTTTCCTTCGTCAGCATAATTCAAGTCAGTCCCGAAATACCGCACAATCTCAGACCACAGATGTTTGGAAAGGATCGGCCCCGCAAGATGGCAGCATACAAAAGGTAAGTTATACATTCAAATTTTCATTTAAATCCAACAGAAAGCAATCTTCTTGCGATTAAAATTTATATAATTATTCCTCTTGCCTCGCAATGCGCACGCATTAAGAATTGTTACTTTAATTATTAATACAGGACGCTGCCTCGTGTCCGGTCAGTCCTTCCTCGACGAGTACAGTGGATTCCAACATCCGGGAATTGGCGAGCACCCTGGCGAAGGACGAAGAAGTTACGGATCTCCTGAGGCAGTTGCAGGATGCCAAAAGTCAAAGGGCACGCGAACAGAAACGAGCTGCTGAACTTCGCGAGCAACTATCGTCTCTTGTCCAGGAAAATAATTCCCTCGAGGAGCAGCTCAATGCTTGGAGAAACAAGGCGCAGGATATGAAGAATCTTCAGGAAGAAATCAATGCATTGGAGGAAGTGAGGTACCTAGTGCGAAAAGACTTTTTAATCATAATACGACGTTGGTCCTTGAAGTTTTAAAGAAATTTCTCACTATCGAAATTCATACTGTTACTCGGTATCGACTGTCGTTCATTTTTATTGAAAATTCGATAAATTTCTAGGCAAGGCCATCTTTGTGGACGCTGCTTGCGTAGCGTTGACACCAGGACGCACGACGAGCTCTCAGTTATGTTAGATCACGAGGAGGACGACGATATCAGCACGGCGGAATCTTTTGTAAACGACAGTCATCGGGAAACCGAATCGTTAATTCAGGTAAATAAATCAACAGTACATAGGGACAGTTTTGCAAATCCCACACGGTATCTACATATGTTAACAGCTTTTATAAAATGGCACTCTTTAGATTGCATGTAATTCATGGTTTTTCTTTATCACGATGGCATTGCTCGTATCGGGCACGATATAAATTGCCTGATTAAGCTTTTCAACTCTTCAAGCCATATTGAAGTTTCACTAAATATTGCTGTTGGCAACTTAGTATCCTATGTTGATCAAAGTATTGTGATCTGTAATACTTGACGTAATAAATATATAAGAATCTCTGATTAGCTTTTGCAATGGTTCAGTGCAATTATATTTTATCAGATTGTCATTTATGTAATCAATGTTCAATGTTATCTTCAATGCGTCTTGTATTCGTGCGTTATATTGATGTCAATGAAGCTTTGACTTTCCATCTGCTTGTAGCCTGTGAAACAAAAAAGATTGCACGTGGCTTGAAGGGGCTATCTCATTAATTATTTCATTAGCTTTTAATGGTAATTTTTTATTTGCTTTAGGAGAGAGTCGCTACAAAAAAAGAACGTAAACAATTCACTTTGCTGATCTGGAAGATAGTGACTAGTATATGGAATGCGCCATCACTAATATATTTCTTTTTCGAAATGTTATGCTATTTGAAAAACGAATGCGTATTGCCAGCATTGCTAAAGCCGTTTAGAATACCTTTGTTCGTACTAAAGAAACTCTTGCCATCGATAAATTACAAAAAGATACTCTAGGAGGGTACGTAATATGTAATCCGTGTATTATTCGTCACCCGATAACAGTCCTCGACTAACAGTGAATTTTTCTTGTTGCAACGAAACCCAAAGTGCGAATTATTACAACGGACAAGTTTAGAATTATACATTTATTTATTTTGATTATCGTACCTACTTGAAAACGCGATTATTTTTTTCTCTTTTTTTTCTTAGTGACACGTTCGATATAGCTTTTGATACGAATTTTTTTTTAACATTATTAACTCTACAGGAAACGTACAAAGTCGCGATGAATGAGTACGAATCGATTTACACCAATTGTGTATATAAATTGAAGTTGCAAGGTAGAGAACGGCAAGACTAACATTTTGAGTGGGGAGACGGTTTTTGCTCGATTTTTGTTTCGTTTAATTCGAGTTGTCATGCGTCTTCTCTTCACTCTTGTTTTATTACGCAAAGTTCACCAAATCTATCGAATGTCTTTGTCGAAGTTTGACTAGAATAATTAGCCTTCTTTATTATAGCATTTATACAGAGTAACGTATAAGCCGTGTACATAAGCGATTACATATATTTTTTTTAACAAAATAACCAGGTCGTTTTCGAGAGTCGTCCACGTTCGTAATTTTTTCGTATAATTTGTAGAATTTTGGAAGGCGAGTAGTTACTATTAAAATTCAATGAAAAATTTATTATTGAAAATATTGTAGGGGGACTAAGATTAGTATTTCGTTAACGTTGTAAGTTACGATTGTTTCTCGTTGATTTGTATTTAATTAATTTTGCTATTTTGCCTGATGCGGATTTTTTACATAAGATAATCATACAGAGTCACGCATTGATAAGTAACAGTATTAAAATTAGCCAATGTGCTACGTGAATTAGTGATAATGCAGTCGTACATATAATTTTGAGGAAAAATTTTTCTTCATTCTTTCCAATGAATCTCAATCTATATTCGTAAAATTGATTAGCACGCGTAATCTCCTATGAAGAAAGTGCGTGATGAGTAATTCAAAAGTACTTAAAAAAAAGGTATTCACGTGCATGTCTTTTTTTCGCACAAAAATATTTTGCTACATGCATTCAGAGATCGTGACCTCATTCGCATGTTATCCATACGCCTTTCTTTTATTTCTTCCGATTAGCGTCACTAGCTGAATAATCGTAGAGGCGGTGTTGTGCAATGTAAGTGCCAGATTTATATGATCTTAAATAAAAACATTTTGTTACGGTGCCTTTGCATTCTTTTTATTTAATATCCTATAAATCTGGCGGAATCCTATGTTATCCTGGATCCCACTTATCCTTGCTCTGCATATTCAGAGCCTGATATTACTGTCGCATAAATACTCTAGATTTTTCGACACGCTTCTTATAACGCATTACTGCATGACTGTACAAAAGTAATTTTAATTTGAAACTGTCCAAAATTTACAAAAAGTTTCATTGTGATTGCTGATTGGTAGTCGAAAAATTTGTTTGTCACACTCTTATACCGTCAAATAAAAATCACAAATCACAATGAAACTTGATCCAATGAAAGGATACTTGAACATATGTCTTGTCCGTTATCCGTGGTGGGGCTTATTAATACTCTATAACAGTTTATAAGATATTGTAGAGCGCTTGGGGAGCGGGGTTTGTAGACGAGATAAGAAAAAAAAAAAATTTTGCAAAGTCCTCGCAATATATTGAAACAGATCGGTCGCTATGTGTAAACCGCACGCGACAACCGCGACGAGGTCATTAGAAATGAGTATCAACTTACCATTGGAAACTCATTGATTGCTTATGTGTACACAGGATACGAGTCTCAAGACCAACGGCGAGGATGAGGCGGACGATAACCCGTACAGAGTCCTGGTAGAAAAATACGAGGCCCTGCTCGAGGTGCAGAGACATCCAACGTCGCGACCAAAGACCAGCGTCCCAACGCCATGCATGTCCCTCCAGGAGGAGCTCGAGATGTCCGGAGAGTTCAACTTCCACAGTGTCCAATCTGACACTGGTAGTCACCATGAGAACGGAAAGATTAATAACGGAACAGGTGCCCGACGAGGAAAACCTGGTCAAGGAAAGAAACCATTTTCAGCGACGCCAACAGACTTCTCCGAGGCAGAAACATCCTCTTCAGGTTTCTCGGACGAGACCAGTAACAAGGCTACTCAGACCGACGGTCGACCTGGGTCTTTCCTCTGCTCCATAGCCGACGGCGAGGACTGCAAATTCAGCATTTACGACGACGCCAGTCCCATAGAAAGTCGCTTCCGGAAGACGCCCGAGTATAGACAACTCTTCCGGGAGATATTCATCGTGCTGAAACGCGCTGCTGAGGCTAAGGACGAGGGCGAGAAGCTTCCTCTGTTGGATGATTCAACGAACTCGGTACCCAGGGTACCACCGGTGACACCTGCCCAAGAGGAAGCCCCCAGCGAAATAACAACGGACGACAATCAAAGCGTCATGTCATCCATTGTCTCATCCGTAGTATCGGAACCACCTTACAGAGCCTGTACCCCGGTATCCGACCAGAAGAAGGAAGACGACATCGTCAAGAAGGAGAATATCAGTATCCGGGAGAAGTCTACGGAAAGTAACACTCCAAGGATTCCACCAGGTCCAAGACGTCAACAACTGGAATATCTGTCAGTGAATGTAAACGTGCGCAAGAAGTCTTCCGCCAAGAAGAATCCAGCCAAGAAGCTGACGTACAACGACAGAGCAATCACGCCGGACATCGTACCCACGACCAATCCTCGTATGATGCATGGAAAGTCGAACAGCGCTGGTAAACGGAAATTCAGACCTTTGACCAATGCCGAGCAACTCGAGACCAACAGCGTCTGGAATGGCAACACGATACATTATTATTCCAGTAAAACGAGAGATTCCCCCGTGAGCTCACGTAAACAAAATGGCACCGGTTACAATCGTCAAATTAGCGATCAGCACAATTCCAGTTATGAGTACAAGCCAAGTGCGGCTTCTGAGGGTGTCGCCAGACTGAAGCGACTCGATATGTCGTACGCGGAAGTACTTCGCATGTCAAACAAGCCCAAATCAACTAGCCGTAGAAATTAAGTCTCCTTACCGTTACTTTTACTTTTCACCCTTCTTACCACGTTCGCTCATCCCCTTAACCCCTCGTATTCCCTGCTCCCATTTCCCAATCTACCTTAATTAATACCTTGGTCGATAAATGATAATTTTGTACGTAAATCAAGTGCGACTCGTTGCGTAACCAAATGAGACAACCAGCGCGCGTAGTTAATAACAGGTTTAAATTATTTTGTGAGCGTGTAAGAAGGATATGTCAGTATTCTAAAAGACTCTACCATTTAATGAGTCGTATCCCTCCCCTAAACTCTTCGTTTCGCCCTAAATATATGTCCACTCAATCATCCCTTTTACCCCATTTGTAAATATACGCGAATTACGTTTACGCGCGATAGATTCCGCATGCGTTCGCATCTTTTCGAATCTTCATTTTTTTTCTTAGCTATATATACATATATTTTATATCGTATTGTATTGCATCTGATAATTTGTTATCATTTAGCTCTGTTTTTTCTTTTCTTCGTGTTTTTATCCTTCCTTTCGCGAGGTGTGTTTTTGCACGGAAGCGACATAGGTATATATATGTATGCGCGACTCGACTCGAAACTTGTCGATAAAGTTCGACGTTTCCGTTATATATTTTTTATTCCTTATTTTCCTTTTCTCGATCTGTTTTTCGTAGTTCGTGAGATCATTTCGCGATAGACCAAGATTTTTTTTTTGGTAACGAAGGGCTTTGCTCCCGAAAACGAAGAAAAAAGCAAAAAGGGGACGAAAATAAAAGCGAGTATTTATGTGCCATTTACTACATCAAATTACAATTGTCGTAATAAACTTCTTGCTCTGATTGAAGCTCCTGATTATTAATAATAACGGATATATATGTATACCTAGAAATGGTGCGCCAGAGCGATGTCCGCGACGGTGTGATAGCTTTTGTATTCTACAGATACGGATACTACATCGTTGTGGTCATCTTGTACAAGTGAATAAATCCCTTTATCATTATTATTTCTTTTATTATCATCATCATGATCTTCATTAATCGGGAATACACATTCACTTGATCGACACACATCCACTTTTCACACATGTTCTAATCGCGTACCTATCATACCAATAACCAGGTATATCCATATATTTTTTAAACGTGCTCGTTTTAAAAAAAACCATTCATTGTATACCTTTATTCAATTGTATGAAATGTACAAGAAATTCATTGACCGGAGCTCGAACATTGTTATTTCGAGAAACGTCCAAGACTCGCGAGACATAATTGTATATTTGTACGATGACAAAAAGATTTGAATCGAAAGATAGAAGGCAATTTGCAATAGGTACATACAAACAGGTAATAAAAGAGGAGCGCTTGCGAATCTGGATTAACATTTAACACCCTTCAATAACGATACCTGCACTCGTTCAGAGAGGATGCACTTTAGTTGTGGCAATCGTCGAATAATGCACGATGGACTGCACCTAAGCTCGGTTGTACATAACTTGAACTGGCGTTTCTTCTTGTCCTGGGTATAATTCAAGTTATTGATATGGGATTAAAATGAAATTATAAGAGTATTTTTTTGTTTAATTATTTATACATACTCTGCCATAGGTCTTACTGCTGGTCCAGTTGGATTATTTTTTGGTCGAGGATTCACCAACAGACACTTCATGGGATGTCCATCTAGCTGCCTATTGTGGTATGTCTCGACGGCCTTGGTTGCATCTTTTAAAGTCTTGTAGATGACTTCAGCTGTACCTGGCCTGACTAATCTGGATACCAATAGTTCTCCGACGTCCTCGAACAATTCCTGTAAAGCCAGTAGAATCGTTTGAGTAAATGGTACTTCTATTAGAGGTTATTGAAATTTATCGATGAAGATTGGTTGTCATTTTTATAAATTGTTAAATACCTTGATATCTTCTTGAGTAACGTTTGCTTGCAAATTGGAAACGACAATTCGATATCCTGTAGATTGCGATGACGAGCCGGAACTCGTTTTGGGACGTGAAAGAATTCCCATCGTTCTCGGCTTTATTGGTGCTGAATCTAACCGTGATTTCACTCCTACTTCTCGATGGGAACGTTGCTCAAAATATTTGTCATCCACGACATCATCGGTTAAGATAGTTCTGAAGTAGGATTTTTGAAATATATACAATTTTATTCTTAATAAAGGTTTGCGAATCGAAATAAAGGATTTATGGTAGGTTATCGATGAGGAATAACTAAATAATGAGTAATGTATTAACTCAAATATTACAAACGGCTGCCCTAGAAATCGTTTGTTTTCCATACAATTAATAGAGGGTTATACTGTTTTTTTAAGATATCAATGGAAGGGTAATCATTTAGATGTGAAAGCATAATCAACATAAAACCATACCTCGATTTTGAGTTGAATGACCAGTCTTCTCGAAATGATGGAGGAATGGGCTTAGTCTACAACAAAAAAACTTGTAAGTTCCGAATTGTAGTACATGGTTTAAGTTAACTGTGAATTAAGTGTCAAAATTCTAAGGATTCATGAGAAAGCAGAAATCCCTTTACTTCAAGTGGAACTTACACGTACCATAGCAGTGCGAGCAGCCATCTTAAACTCCCTGGATCTCTCAATCTCTGCTTTCCGTGAAGGAATATTCCTTCCAACATTGCTCGTTGGGGGTTTTACCCAGGTATACGGCGACGAAGGTTTAATACTGAACACAGGTGGTGGTGGCGGTGGTGTTGGTGCATATTCATTACTAACCGTACGTCTTAATGGAGGTTGTTCTATCAAGTAATCTAAGAATATAAAAGTAGAGTAAGAATAAAAGCCATTTCGAATAACTTTAAAAACTAGCAAGTAAAGCTCTATAACTCCTAACCTTCATTATAGTCCATATTCATATCGTCCACATAATGTGGTTCTGCTACAGGAGCTGATCGATATCCAACAGTTCTTGTATGAGTTGGTATATAGTTCGTAGGTGATACAAGCTGTATTACTGGAGGCATTTTATTAGTAGTTAGCGAAATCCGTCCATTCCGTCCAGTTTTCCGCGAAATCCCAGACATAGGTGCATCAATCTTCTTTAAATGAGATGCACGCAGCTTGTCTAGCTTCAAACGTGCATCACTTTGCTTAGCTATTTCAGCTAACTTATCACGTGCATCAGTGAGTTTCTCACGATTTTTTTGGATTATCTTAAAGCGTGCATCTGCAATCACATGCATTCCACGTCCTCGGACAGATCCATTAGCACGAGCTCCTCTGCTGACACCTCTACGTATTCTGCAAAACAATTGTATATACAGAATGTAATCATTATAGCACATACTACTATTTTATAATTATGGAAGGAATAAATAATTTAGAAAATGCAAAATTAACCTAAATAATTGAATACAAAAAAATATTATGATTCAGATAGTAGTTTTAACTAAACGCTAGTTTTGATTTTGATCAATGATAAAGAACTATTGAAACAATACAGTCCTGTTCATGGCTAAATCAAAACCATATAAAAAACTGAAATACTTTAAACAATTTGATAATTCAATAAAAATTAATAAATGCTTTCATTTCTAATCAGTTACGAATAGTTAACATTTCCAATAGACACTAATCTCCAAAAATCATATTGTACTGTAAATACAATATAAAAGAAAGTTGTATTAGAAAAAATATTCTTATAAATGAAATGTAATAATATTATACTATTTCATAAT
This sequence comes from Trachelus troglodyta, assembly GCA_030142635.1. Lineage (NCBI taxonomy): Eukaryota > Metazoa > Arthropoda > Insecta > Hymenoptera > Cephidae > Trachelus > Trachelus troglodyta. Next base: position 15,344 of record JARQTJ010000128.1, on the reverse strand, counting down.
TAACGTACAGGAAATAACCGTTACGGTACACTATGAATCTTTAAGGTTATAACAGACCCAAGCGATTTAGAGTTCTACAATAAATACTGACTAGACATCATTATTGATATATTAGTTTTCTTACCCGCCTCTGCCTCTCATTCCTGAAGGTTTCGATTTTTTAATTATGTCATCTAAACTCAATCCCATTTCAGCCATACCAAACGCTGATAGCACGGAAACTTAAACTGCAAAGCACAAATTGCAACCCTCTTTTTTGTGATTAGCGTCGAATTAGTTAAAATTCGAAGAAGTAAAACAAACCAAGAGTGATTACACTACACCAATTCACGACCCACGCTAATATTAGCGTCGAATATTAGTATCGATACAACCGGCTTCAGTTATGGGTGCCTTCTTACGAGTGAACTTCCTGAACAGCACTGTAGGTTTTCCATTTCTCTAGATGGTCTAAACCCACAAATTCCACAGCTATTCGCTGGTTCTAACGGAATGTTTGAGGAATATCCAATAAATGGAGGTACGTATCGACTTATATCCTTCCAGGTCAACCAAATGGAAAATCCACAATCATGTCCATTAGCTATGGAGAGTGCTGCTGTCGTTGAAGCGGGCGAAATTCAGTTATGAATAAATATGACTATCCATTATCTAATTAAGGTTATACTAGTAAAGAAAAATAGGACAAACAAAAAATAGTCGTATTAAGTAACTTGTCAATAAACATGGATAATAATGACTTATAAAGAAAAAAGATCCTTCATTCCTTTCCCTATGGCTGACTCCTCTAATGAGATGTGCCATAAAGAAAAAAAATAGTATCAATAAAAATGTTTGACCTTAAAGTTTCGTAAGTTTTATAAGTCATATTTTTAATGTGATGAAAAAATGCAAACTGATCGATACTTTGCGTTTGAAACATGAAACACATAATTACATTACATTATATACATACAATTAATAAATAAATCCTTCCTTCCTTCCTTTCCTTATGGCTGTATCCCCAATGAGGGACATGTGCCAGTAACTGATCCTAATAACCAAGGATTGGAAGTTCGACACTAGATGGCGATGTACCTTGCGAGAAGGGCCGTATTCAACTCAGCGTGAGGACCTACAAAGTTTATACACCGAATCCGAACAGTGTTGGGCGAAATCCGTATAAATACTGACTTAAGTTTTCATATGAAAACCCATTGGTGAATGCCCCTGGCAACTGGGCGCGAACCCCGAACCTTTCGGTCGTGAAACCGCTACCTTAATCACAGGACTACGGCCGCCCTATTGACAAACATAAGTAAGTATACTTGTAATGTATTATCCGAGATGAATAATGAAATGCACAATGCTACGGTGTTAGGCGATACCAGGGGGTTGACACTCCAATGGGCTATAGTGAAACATAGAATAGTGATATAACCTACCGATAACGGCGACGGCTTTGCATCTCCGAATTTACGCTGGTGAATTTTGAAATGTGTTCAGTGCAATTACAGTGCAGAGTTTCGTCTTTGAGCGTGATTGTGTTCAACATCCAGACTATTTATTTAAAAGGGGAGGACGCGACGACCTTTCGGTCGTGAATCACGACCTTCACTTTCTTATTTATCTCTTTCCTCATTTCTTCTCCACTTTTATAACTCTAGTCCTTACTTTTCTACTTATTCACTGCTTTATTTCTATTTGCTTTTCTTTCTTCTCATTTCATTCTAATCCCTCTCACTTTCAAACATTAATTTGTTTCATTTTTTTTATTTACGTTTATTTAATTGTTTTTTTTTAATAATACGCTCTTCTCTATGAATTGTTGAATGCCATGTCTAGATGTAAAAATTAGGACTATTACTTTAAACTACCTGTTATGCACTTCATAGCAAACTAACTGCCTTTCTTTTTTATTTTTCTGTTTTCGATTCCGTAATTCACTAAATATGTTACATGTAATATAATGTATTCGCCTGTGGTCCTTAGGGAGGAACAACTCCAGGATCAAATAAATTACTCATTACTTACTCATTACTTTCCATTGTGCTTGTCTTACTTTTCCTATTTCCTTGGTCGGGTCGAGCATACTTAGTCGAGTAGTCACATAAAGGGTAGTCACTCTGTTAGAGTAGCTACACGTATAGACCATGGTGTCGGGGGTTGCCCTTCCGCCTCATCCGCTGAGCTTGCTCAGTGG